>JZLH01S0558000.1:0-11083 GCA_001188425.1 Eucidaris tribuloides
TTTGTGGGTGCAACACCCCCCCCCCCCCCACCCATATCGTATCGTGAAACATGTTATACTACGTGATAATCAGATCAATATCACGCTGTTAGTATAATAAAAGACATTAAACGGGCGGTATGTGGAAGTAATTACCGTCAAAGGACTGTCATAACAGAACACTACCTAGCCTTCCTCAGTGAACGAAGGAAATAATAATGTTAACACCGACGCATTTTTAGAGTGAAGGCATGGTGTTACATGGTGAAGGAAGGAGGGGACACAACTCGTTGTAAGGGAGGACAAAAAGCGCCCTCACGAAAATGGGTAGGGTCTATATGACCTCTTTATGAAAACGGTATTTCTTTGGGGAAAAAAAAACCCTCTTCACAATCCATACATGTTTCTATCAGTATAAATGTATTTCTCCCAGTGCCAGTTTATGTATGTATGTATGTGTGTATGTGTGTATGTATGTGTGTATGTGTGTATGTATGTATGTATGTATGTATGTATGTATGTGTGTATGTGTGTATATATGTATATATGTATGTATGTATGTATGTATGTATGTATGTATGTATGTATGTATGTATGTATGTATGTATGCATGTATGTATGTACTAGGTAGTTAAAAATAAAATTTGTTAATTTTGATATGTAATAACACAAAAACTATACACCAGATAACACTAGCATGAGTATGAGGTATAGCTAAAGAGTGAACATTTTTGTTGTAGGTGGTTTCAATACGATATCAATAATCAGTTTTATGTAATCAATGCTTATTTAAAATGTTAGAGTTCAGATTTTGCTTAATATCCAGCTCTCTGTACAAAATTGAGACTGCACTGAAAACAGATGGTGTGTGTAAGAGTGTGTGTCTAGTCCCCATACAATAGCATTCAAGCAATGGACAATGGCTGGCATAGCACACGTTGGAAACGTTGGTATGCGAGTTTCATTACGTTCAAGTGAGGTAAATGCTTTATTAATATTCATTAGTAGCCTAGCGACTGCTAGACTATTCACTATCCACAGCCATTGTCTGTTGCTATTGTGCGTGGACAAGGCACACACTCTGACACACACCATTTGATTTCTGTACAATCTCAATTTTGTACAGGGGGTTGGATTTTGATATAAAATTGGATTCACTGAGTCCAATGCACAAATTTATTGGTCGAGCTAGCAGTTGGAAAATATTTGTCAACTCCTAGCGAGACCAATAAATTTTGTATTGGACGAAGACGAAGAATCCAATTTTATCATTATTATGTCTTTAGGATCTTCCTAGATTCTAGGTTTAAATAGGCCTAAGTGCGAATCATTCATATTTCGTGTCATATTTCAATACGGCCAGTGCAAATGTATTTTTACCCAGCCTGCCCTGTCATTGTCATTATTTATGTATTATCGCTACATTTACTCTATCAGAATCCCACTTCAAAAAAGTTAAACCAGCGCTCCTTCTTTTACGTTATTTCCTACATTTTACCCTACCTGTGATTCTAATAATCGCAATATCAGTTATCGGTCGCATAATCGTACCACACTGCCGTGTGTCAGTCTGTGCTGCGAATTAATAATAAAACAGCGCGCCAGTATGGTGAGCGCTCGCTGCGCCGCAATGCGTCATTACGTCAGCGCATGCGTAATGGCCAAGAGTCCAATATGGGAATACATTGGATGCCCAATTTATTCCCATATCGGACTCCTGGCCATTATCACGCATGCGTAACAGCAACCAAGCTTCCAGCCGGCTCAGAACATGTATTTTTATTGGGTCCTTCGATTTGTGTACAGTAATATAGGAGGGGAGATTCTGAAGACATAATAATGAACAAAATCTGAACTCTAACTTTTTAAATATGAATTACATTATGAATTACAGTATGAATTACATAAAACTGATTATGGATATCGTATGGAAACCACCTCCAACAAAAATGTTCACTCTTCAGCTATAGCCCAAACTCATGCCAGTATTATCTGGTGTATAGTTTTTGTGTTATTACCTATCAAAATTAACAAATTTTACTTTTAACACCTAGTATGTATGAATGTATGTATGTATGTATGCATTTGGGTAAGTATAATATGCAAGTACGTATGTATGTGTGTAAGTATGTATGTATCTATCTATCAATCCGTCTATCTTTCATCTATCTATCTATCTATCTATTTATCAATATATCTATCTATCTATCTATCTATCTATCTATCTATCTATCTATCTATCTATCTATCTGTCTATCTGTCTTAATATGTATCTATCAACAGTATATCTGTAAAAAAGTCTGGGCCGCATGGTTCCCCACGCTGCCAGTGTCTTTGATGGGGTCTAAGGAGGAGGCCCTGAGGAGGTTGTATTTCGGGATGATTGTTTGGTGCTTTAAAAGTGTGAAAATCGTGGGTTGGCCGGGTTCGCTTGCCCATTTCCTCCCATTGACTTGCTGTGTGTGCGCCTGGGTTGATAACACTTGCCCCGAGTTTTGTTGTTTGTTCATGTATGACTTGCCATTGGCGGTGTGGCTTTCCAGGCTTTTGTATTCTGGGGTGTTTGTTTGTCCATTTGGACACTGCTGTGTGGCTCGGATATCGGGGTTTGACGGTTTTTTAGGTTGAGGCTCCACAATGTTGGCCTGTCACTTTAAATTATCACTGCACAATGGTGATGGTGTTTTTTTTCTTTGTTAACCCACTCCATAACTTAAGTATTGCGTTGTTATTATTATCATCATTGTTTAAATTGAATTCAATAAGCGTATTTAGTGTGTATACTCTATCTCTCACTGCTTCTGCTCGTATGTTTTCTTCTTCTCGTATTTTTGTGAGCATCCACTGGATTTGGTCAAATAGTCTCATTGACTACAGTTATTTAATTAACTTTTTTGACCCCGGCAGTTCAGTGGATGCACGTTTCTGAATTGCGTTATGTACATTTATGTGTCATATGATTGTATTTTGTACTTTTTGATTTGCCGAAATAAATAATAGTAATAATAATAATATCTGTTTATTCATTTCAGCCACGCGTCCTTTCTTTCAATTGTTATGTTTCATATAATAAGTTGGCATTTCAATATCTTATGATTATAATAGCGCCATGCATTTTGCTATGTTCTTTCTATTTCTTCCTCTGTTTTTCGATGTTTGTTTCAAGTTGTTGTGGCGACATGGTAGGACGGAGACGTGTTACTATTTATGTTATTTTACGACTTCCTTTTCTCTGGGCATAGAGGATTCCCTGTCTCGCCAAAAAACTTTTCCTTTAAACAAATATGTCGGACGTGTTTACAAGTAGACTAATTACAGCCCTTTCTATTATAACGTAAACATCCGGTATTACAGGTTTTTCCCGTTCATTTTCACACTTTTTAAAAAATTCATATTCGCCATTGCTAATTTCAATTTCGTCCCAAGATGACGTGTAAGCACAACATGTTCGAGTCAGTTTAGTGATGTACAAATAGAAGTTCTTCTATTGTCAATCATTTCAATCATTTTCATTCAATTTCGTCAGATTTCAAACGAATCCCTGCACCATGATCCTCGTCTGTGGTGATCAAATTTGTCTTTAAACGACCGGTTTCACTTTTTCAGCAAATTCGTCGGCTATGGCGTGCTTGTGTGTATAAAGTTTGACGAATATGAAAGAAAAAGAGAACAAAAACTTGAAATCAGTTGCACAAAGACGAACTTGATCATCAAATTATGCAAACGGTAATCACGCGAAATAAATTCGATTGAAATCTGACGACATTGTTATATAAAAGATAATGAAATCGATTGGTAATTGACGAATTGAGTTTTGTAAATCATTAAAAATTGACTGGAGTTGTTTACTTTTCAGTTGTTTTCGAAAAAACTTAATGAAAAGTTGAACTGGAAACCAATATTGTACCTATAAAGGTACAAAAAATTAAATGTCACATTTCTCTCGTATTTCTAACTATCCTACTTGAACTTCGCTTTAATTCAGTAGCATGTGGTTAGTGAACCTTAGTCTTTGAAATCCGATGGAAGAGGAAAAAGGAAACTGAAATATATGTGTCATATTGTTTTACTACAGACACACAGACACACAAACAAACAAAGTCCAAATGACACTTACTGAGGATATTGATAACCACAACTGGAGAGATGAGCAGACAAGTGAATATGCAGGTAGACAGAGAAAGACATAAAGATGAATTTAGAAAGCCATATCGGCTAAGAACGTTGCTTAAGTTGTGCGACTTGCTTAATTATCGAACCTTATAATAGAATTTAGATACTACTTACTTCACTACCGAAAATATTATACACATTCAGGTATATTCTAACTGAATGTATCTCGTGACGTCTCAATAAACGTTTATCCGATTAAACATAGACGGTCAACCATTATAGTGGTCATAAATACAATAAATTTGAGATAACGGTCCAAATCGGGCTACTTCAAAGAAATAAAACGGTAAAGAGATTTTAAACGTTTCATGTGTATGGAGGCTGCACTAATAGACTAGAGTTAGCAAAATGGATGTTAAAATGTTTTTTTTTTTTCAAAACCATCAAAAACAACAGACAGTAGGAACAAAAATACACTACTATGGTGATCATTAACGAGGATGTAGTTCGGGATTTGTTCCATTTTTATATCTGTGTTCACATTTTGTTCTTTAATTACTTATACCACAACTGCAATAACTCTTACTATACGACTATACTACTACTACTACTACTACTACTACTTGTCTACTACTACTACTACTACTACTACTACTACTACTATACGGTGATGACGACGACGACGACGACGACGGTGACAATCTTGCTACCACTACTTCTGCTTTTGTAATACTTCTTCTTCTTCTTCTTACCTCCACTGCTGCGTCTGTACTTATTTTACCATGAACAGGCAATTTGAATCACTATTTTTTTTTCGCTGTAAATAAAAAATGAAAGTGCAAAGTGGACTCGATCTCAAAATCAAGAAAGCCAGGATGCTGTGATCCAACTAATTGATATTCCAGACGCAAGATGGAACTGAGAACCATACATTTTCTCACCTCTTTCTTTACACGGCACCGCTAGTATAGACAAAGGGTTTTGAATTGGCTCTTGACAAGCCTGATATAAAGCGTTATCGAATTTCATTCACACATCAACATATATTGCATCCTAGTCCCACGGTCCTCGTTGCTGGTCAGCCCAGCACGTGAAAGTCTAACTGATGTAAACCTGCAGGTGTGATATCACAGAAAAGAAAGACATATACAAATAGTATATCTACGAATTTACAACTAATTTAAGATAAAAAAGAGCTATTCCTCAGTCATCGAAGAGACGATTGAAACTAGTCAAATCAAAATGGTTGCTACTCACCTTTTTAAAATTATTATTTCAGAATAAATACCATCGAAGGTATCATTAGTAATAATAGTAATAATAATTATAATAAATTCCAATTACGAACTTGTATTATACACCTATCAATTGTAAGACGCACCCCTCGACCCCCGGGAATGGTGCGTCACTTGTCAAACGTAAGTCGGATTTTTATATACCATGACGCACTTGTGTGTCTCGACTATGACGGACCATTTTCTTACAATGACTGTGCCTAGGGCTATTTAAACGTATACAAACTGACGCACCCCATTCACATGCTGTGACGAACCAAATGCTTTCATGACGGTACCCTGCGTCATTATTAGTTGGTAAATGACTGTTACGGACATGACTAGCATAAAGTAACATATTCAGTCAAAACGACTCGCATTCAGCACATTCACCCTAAACACCACAAAGGACATTTTCACACAGCATTAAACTTAACAACTTTTATTATACCTCTTCTCGCCAGAGTCCATCTTGCTCATCCGTCTCCGCGACCCAAAACATTCAAGTCACATGACGTACATATTACCATATTCAAATGTCGTTATTTGCATACTGCTTAGTCTTATTCCTAACAAAATTCCCCCCTACAAAGAAAGTTCTCGCATTTATTATGTAGAACTTTCTTCTAACAAATAAAATAATAAGTGTTAAAAGAAAATAATCGTTACCTGTAAGTACAGTCTATTGAAAACATGTGCAATATAACACAACATACACATTTTTTTGTTATTAAGGATAAGCATTTCACTTGACACTGACACTAAAAAAATAAAATGTCTTTTTACAATGCAACAACTTGTGCACTACATATAAACGCATATAATTATACACACAATAATGACACTCTGCCTACTTATTTATTTCTTCTTCTTTTTTTTTAAGCAATGATTTTTAATCAAGTAGGCCTACCAATTTTGTACAAATGACTTGTGAAGTCAAGTCTGTCTGTAAAATTCTCTCAAACATCTCATACAGAGTACATGTTATAATTATTAGTTTTTTTTTTTCTTTACATGTTTGGCACTTCTGAGTATGCCAAAATTATTGAGTAGAGTACAACGTGCTTTACAAACAGCTTTGTTCACCACAATGAATAATGAATCGCCATAAAAAGTACAAACTGTTGCAATTTCATCTCTGAACAACCTGATAATTCTATGCCTGAGTAACTTTGGGTTTTCTTCTGTCTTGAAACTTGAAACATTCCATGTAATGCAATTACTGCTTAAAATTTTACACATCTTGTCAGTATGTCTGCTGATTACACTCTAGAGGGTGGACGTCGTTCGTTCTGCAATTCATTTGTCCTTTCCTTTCACGTTGGGATTATGGTTAAATCCATAGGGCTGTTAGGATAAGGGCCAACGAAACAGTCTTTGATTTCTTGTTGCTTGAAGCGCCTCAAGAAACGTGAACGATGGGTTAGTGGTCTGTATTACCTTCACTTCTGTCGATTCCGACTGATTGGTAGATCTCGCAAGGTTTGTTGCACAGCTATCTAGGACCAGACTGCAGACTTCCTTTCGATCGTCGAGTCATCTCCTCTGGTCGTGCCGGTTAGTTTTGAGCAAACAACCACAGGCATCAAATGCTCACTGCTGTCTTCTGTTAGAAGTCACTCCACACTCCGCATACACTGGCCATCAGACAGCCAGATAGAACGCCTTGTTGAATGCGTGAGCATTACACACGGGTTGGAGATAGGATAAGCTTTTAAATTTTTCGAAAAGCGCTTCACACCTGTTCTGACCAAACTTCATCCTTTCTTGAGCGAGATTCGGTCAGGGGCATTACACTGTCCGCTAAAGGTTAGCCTACAAATTTGCGTTAGGAAATCCCGCACATTCCAGAACTCATCACCTCTTTCTTGTTGAATGGGGCGGCGGAAATCCACGTAGCTGGACTTTCGCTTCTCTGTGCCCGTTCTGAATTGTTTATCGACATCGTTTCCACTTCCATGAACCAAGTATGCTCACTGTAGCTTTGGTGAATTCCCACTTTAGCTAGTTGACAAACAAGGCCAGCATTGCTAGTCGGTCGACAGACGTCTTAGTAGCGCTACATGGAATGGCAGGTGTTGCTATACAAGACTAATCGTCTCGTATTTCACGTAGCATTGTTCAAGTCCGGCAATTTACGTCATTCATCAGACGTTGGAAACGTCGCCACGCGCGTTCCTCATGCAATGGCAATGACTTTTTACACTGGAATACCTTGAGCAGTCAGGGAAATCGCCGAGAGGGATCCTCAAATGGGTATATTGACGCGTTCGTGAAATCCGATTTATCAAATTTCACACCAGCCGAGCAAGGATCACGCTCCTATTAGCGATAATTTCAGTCGTTTTATTGCGTGGATTTTCGCATGCCCGTGTAACCCTTGCAAGCACACGTTATGCATGTAAGCTCGTGTAGACAACTATATTATCTCGTTGTATACGAATCAGGCTTCATTCGGGGAAAAAATAATATAATGATTGACTATAGGCCTACACTGAGGACAGGATTGGTATAACTTTTAATGAAAGAAGTGAAATAGTAAAACTCTACAGTAAAATGGTTATAGGCTTATTCTTTGTCTGTAGGAATGGCGATGCGACATAGACCACACAGTAGAGTGAGATTTTGTATGCTTCACATGCTTTCTCTTGCGTGCTACCATTGGCTTGGACTTGCAGCTGTGGGTTTGCTGCTGGAATGTCTATATATGCCTGTGGTTGTGACGAGCTGATGGCTCACGGTTTTTGCCGTATGCACTGTGTTCTAGACGACTGGCTTACGCTCGACTATGTAATTTAGGTTCACAGCTATCGATGACTGCATACACTAACGTTAGACATACGCAGTTCACGCCGACTGCATTAATGCCGGACTCCATTTAAACTTGTAATTCCAAGCTGCAACATGCAGAATTCGTACACGCAATTAAGTCTGTGATAGAATACATTAGCGAAATTCTCTCTTACTAGTCATGTCAAATCATATAAATTTAAGCACCCCAATCTAGAGAGAAACCGGAGGATTTTTGTTCAAGCAAATCGTTATCATTCCACGCACGACACAAATAATACAATGTGGCCTATACACGCATACACGTACCGGTCGGGCTTGCACCGTACACTGACACATACACACGTTCATTTCACAGCGTAATGATATTTTAATTACGGATGTGTATACATCTACGGACTCCATTGAACAAGACTAGATACTGAGTCTACAGCCGGTTTCAAAGCAACGCGTCGGGTCTGTTCTTAACATTTATTTCAATTCTTTCAAACGCTCGGTAATTCTATTTCCTCGGTTAGTCTTTCAAAATAGACAAAAGATCATTATGTTTCCGTCAAACGGTGCAACATTAAGGAAATAAGTGTTTGCAAAGTTCGGGCATCTGTTGCTAGGACGCGGTCAGTACCGCGCCACAACGTTACTCACGTAAAGCTAAGTGTACAATACATGTGTGTGTGCAGTGTTCGCGCTGTGATCCTTGCACATACGTAATACTATACCCTTCGGGGGATTCCCCTTTTCGGGCGAGGTTGCCTCACTGTTGAGGGGTACGAAAGCAGACACTTCTTTGGCTCGTCAGAAAGGGGGCACTTAGCCAGTACCCTTTCATTCGTCACTTTCGTGATGACATTTTGCACAGGCCATCTTGGTCTATGCAATCTTCTCGCGGGGGCAGTGGAGGAAAACGTAGTCAGGCTTTGGTTTACCGCATTGGACCTTTACGATAGTCGATGCACAAGCGCTGATTCCCATCAGGATATAGGGGACAATGGACTAAGGTGAGCTCACGCACTGCTGACTGCTCAATAATGTCACTGTCTTGTGAATATGTAGTAGTTTCCTTTTTGTACCTGTTGTTTTTTTCGTGGGATCTCAAACGATAGGGATGTTGTTGATTGGTACACTATCCCTACATCTAATCATGTACTGTCGCTGTAGTACATCTAGCTTATCTCACTACATGTAGGATATCATTAAAACAGAATCAAATCTCTTTTCTGTTCTGGTTTTGGCAAATGACCCATAATTCCACAGGATTGGACCTTACCTGGGAGTTATCACTCTTCCAGACTCTCAGCCCCGAGATCTGCTTTCTGTGAAAATTCCCACTGCATACAGAATTTGTTATCAACTGTACTTTCACACAGCGAACAGCCACTGGACCACACTATTCATGTCTTTCACGATCAAAGTACTTTTTTCAACATGATTGACTGCTGACAGGACTCTCTTTAGTCTTC
Organism: Eucidaris tribuloides; assembly: GCA_001188425.1. Lineage (NCBI taxonomy): Eukaryota > Metazoa > Echinodermata > Echinoidea > Cidaroida > Cidaridae > Eucidaris > Eucidaris tribuloides. The sequence continues at coordinate 9,617 of JZLH01S0558000.1, forward strand.
CTTCTATTCTGGAAGTACTCACACATATGTTCCTTACCCAATTCCTTCTCAACAACATTATGCGTCCACTGAACTTAGCTTTGAGTGAATCACCTGCGTACAGGCAACAGCAAGAAATTTTCTCACTCTCAAATGTCGAGATTTCTTGCTTTCGAATCACGCTTAGCTTTATCCTCTTCTGAGGCATTGATTTCAATGTGCATTCTGATTACTTGCATTGCCCTTGACATCGCTCACGAACGTTGAACATAATCCAACACATTCTCCTTTTCGCCTGGCTGTTTCAGACAACAATTTGCTTTTCACTACCTTCAATGGGCTCTTGTCGTCATGAGCAAACCAGTTCCAATGGGTGACCGTTGGCAGTCATAGGGGGTATCTCTAGTCGCAAAATGCAGAAATGGGATCCCTTGTCCAATCTTGGGGATTCTTCAGGACAGTAAGACTTCTCATTGTCTTTCAAATGTCTGATGGTACCGCTCAGGGCATCCTGCGGGATGTGTGATGGTTAAAGTGCATGATGTTAATCTGCTTTATTCCAGCTGAATACATCACTTCTTGAGAAGACTTGTAGTGTGTGATGTAAATTTGGAGCCCTGATCGACTGCAATTTTCTTGTGGAATGACCATAACGGGCTTAAAAAAATCAGAAGGCATCAATCACTGTCTTTCCCTTAATGTTTCCTCAACGGAACGCTCTGGAATCGAGTTGTCGTTAATCCATAGAACAGTCAGTAAAATCTGACAAAACCAGTCTTGCGTTTTGCGTGGCAAGAGGACCGCACAATCTATCAGTACTCGAATCTGTACAAGTTCCTGATCACAGGAATGGATAAGGGTCGTGTGGTTTTGCATGCGCATGCTGTGTTTCCCCAACTTACTTGACAGGTATGCGGATGATTTGCAATATCAGGACACATTTGCTTTATCTCGGCCATGCTAGAATGTGTCATTATCTAGCCACAGCTTTTTCTAACACCTAGGTGCTCCCGCAACTGACATCATGTGCTAACCGTAAAATTTCCTGCCTATACTTGACAGGTCCCACAATCTGCCGTAGGACACCTAGTCCAGTTTTTCATAGCCTGGAGACCTGGGGGCACATTTTCGCATCAGTACTCCACGATTTTGTGTAGTAACCTGGGACACTTTTCAGCTTCTCAGCTGATTCACGCTATTATCGCACAATTTTTTCAGTCATCTGCCTTCTTCCTGAGCCTTAATCAGGCAGGCTGACTAAAAATAGATCTCAACAGGGATTCATCACTTCCTCTCACTTCAACTCACTGATGAATGTATCGACCAAAGTGACTTCAGTGTCATCATTCTCATTGATCTTTCTCTCTTGCTTTGTGCTCTAGTACAACACATGACGGAAATCAGGAATTTCTTCCTCCAAATTCTCTGTCACTGAGTCTAACAGGGAATATTTCCGTCAGTGTGTTGTGTCTAGAGCCACAAGCCAGC
>JZLH01S0558001.1:22001-34936 GCA_001188425.1 Eucidaris tribuloides
ATGTAAAAGGATGTATCTGCAACTTACATCATAATTCGTTTCTATTAGATGGTAATCATGGCAAAAGGGTGTATCTGCAGATACACCATTCGATTTACTATAGTCAAATCATGGCAAAAGGATGTATCTGCACATACACCACATCGCTTTCTATTTGGGATATCATGGCAAAGGGGTGTATCTGCCAGATTACATTTCATTTACCAGTTATCTGTAAATCATTGCAGAACAATGTTTTCTGCCGAATCATTTTATTTTCAGCCGTAATGGACAAATATGTGGCAAAAGTAATATTTGAAACTCTAGTTTGAATTGGAACTGTATGCACTGCGGCTCGCGAACCATTAACATGCACTGGCGTAGCTTAAGCCATCAACGTTTCATGCGTTGACACCGTGGAATATTTGTTCATTGCGGCAATCGTTGCCACAGGCTAGGGCATAACCCAGGGAGCGCCGGCCGCCGGTTCGGTCGCTGGCGCTCCCTGGGTTCAAGGCTAGGCCTAGCTGCACTAAACTTTTGTAGCACCCGAGTGAACATTTTGTGCATGCGCATCGCTGTGTCAGGGGCGTTTATGATAGAATTGAAATTCAGCCTGAAATTAAAGCTTGTTGTGAAAACAGCCACGTCAATGATAAAATAGCATGGCAAAATTGCAGTAACTTAATCAATACTTTTGACAAAGACCGCTCCCACATAAATAACTCAAATTGTAAATCGAAAGAGCAATCTAACGAAGTACGTTCACATACGCGGTACGTCGTCTTACAGGCGTAGCTGGGCAGTGTCGTTGATGCTTCGTTACGTACAGTATGGCTAACCTTACTTACACATCTCCCGGCCCATACGTCTTATGATTAAGTGACGACACAGTTTACATATTAGTTTATCTAGACCCTTTATAGTAACAGTTAGTAAACTTCACCTTTTATAATAAATTAACATAAGATCCTTCTCTTCGCTCATCCGGGCAATGGTTTTGCAACCGAAAGTGTTCTTAACAATAGCCGAGATAAACTCCGCGACATGATGGCGCGACTTGATGTTTTACTTTTAATCCGTATCAAATACATTGCATGCATTCACACACGCGCGCGCGCGTGTTACGTGCATGCATGAAACACCATCTGCCAAAAAGCGGTATACTATTAACATTACACCGACCGTCGTTCAGAGCTAAAACATCGCTAAAACTTGCTATAAGGTGTATGTAGCACAATACACCCTTTTTGACATGCTTGAACTAGTCTCACAACTTTCGCGGCTCACAATTAGCGGGAAAGCTGACGTATGTAATCAGAATCATCCTTTGCCATTAAAATTGCGTCTTTCTTTCGCGGCGCTCATAAACGTATTTGCAGATACACTTTTGCCATATTTCACAAATTTGTCGCCTCAGTCATTTTGTTGCGAGAAGGTGTATCTAGCAATAACCTTTTTAACACCTTTTTACCGAAAAACACTTGAGCTTGTGCGGCTAGGCTTGGGGTGTATCTATAAGATTACACCCTTTTGCCATGAACGACGGATGTTTATTGAAAAAGAGTGCTAGATAGCCCCTGCAAATCTCAAAAGGAGACGTCCTAATTACGAGACTAGATAAATTGGATAAGAGCGCCCTCTAAACCCCCCCAAATGCAAAAACCTGAAAAAGTCAAAATTTGAGATACACCCTTTTTCATGCGACGGCCGCTGTTGGCTCAGCTTTCAGAAAAAACATTTGTAATACTACTGGCATGTTTTCACAATGCATTTAGTTTCAAAACATGGAGTTCAAATTGAGAATTACTTACATTAATACCGCGCCCGCCTGCAATTTTCAAAATAATAGTGCCTGGTGATTTACCAGGTCAAAAGCCTTACGGAAATCTACAAATCCTATATAGACCCTTCCACGTTTGCGGGAAAGATATTTATTGATTATTGTATCTAATATGAAAGCATTATCTGTTGTCTGTAATCCTTTGCGGAAACCGGCTTGTTCTTGGTGAAAATAATTGTTAGCATCAGCCCAGAAATTTAGCCTTTCAAGCAAGATTTTCGAAAAAAAATCTTGCTCATAATAGGGAGTAAAGAAATACCGCGGTAATTTCCCGAGTCATTTTTGCTTCCACTTTTGAATATTGGAACAATAAGACTTGAAGCCCATTGCAGTGGGAATGATCCTGTGGTCAAAATTAAGTTGAAAAAACTAGCCAAAACATGATTCAGCTCATCCATTGGGCTATGTTTAAAAAATTCCGACGGAAATCCGTCAATACCAGGAGCTTTACCCAGTTTGAGCCAATCAATACCTCATTTAACTTCATCAAGTGTTATTTCAGAATTAAGAATATCAGACCAAATAATGGTATCAGATCCACCTGCAGCCTGATTTTGGCCTGCATGGTCTGTATTATTATCATCCACATCTATACTGTCAACATGAAAGAGGCTTTCGAAGTATTGAAACCATCCGTCTAGTGTAATCTCACGAGAAATGGTTGGTCGAGTTCCTTTTAGTCTAGACCAAAACCCCCGAGAATCATTTTGTTTTAAACAATCCAATATTTCATTTTGTTGTCGTAATTTAAATTTTCCTTTTTTGAGTCTAGGAGGGTTTTGCATGCACGTTTTGCATTCTAAAAATTGACCAAGGCTTCTTCACTACGGCCAAGTCTAAACAATGTAAGCTTTTTTTGAACTCCATTTTTAAATTTACCACATTCTTCATCAAACCACATATTAGGTTTATCACGTGCCTGTTTATCATTGCCTCCAATATGACGTCGCATACCCTTTCCCACATAAGTAAATATATCCATCAGAATAGACATTGCTTGTTTTAATTCATTCACTCGCGGGTGTTTCCACCTTGCCATAAAGGAATTTAGCAAACTTGAATTCCACACGTATCTATACAACGGACTCCTTACTGTAGCTGGTTGCCATGGTCCCGGCTTACCAGACAAAATACCCGAGTTTTCTAACATAAAAGAGAAGGTAATTGGGAGGTGGTCGGATTCAACTCTTGTCTGGATATCCACATTACAAATTTTTTGGAAGGTGAAAATATTACGTAATACATAATCTACAACACTCTTTCCTTGGTGGCTTAAAAAATGTGAAGAAATTGGATCGAGCTGCGTTTATCCTACCGTTAACAATTTTCATACCGGTGTTACAGCAAATTGTCAACAATTCACGACCATACCGGTTGACAACTTTGTCTTGGTTCTCCCTGTGAGGAAGCGAACCGTCTTCATTATACACTTCATTATCCCAACCATCCGGGCATGTGTCTGACTCGATAAAATCATTCATAGTTCCTGCCCTACCATTGAAATCTCCAACTCCAATAAAGTACGCGTTTGTGTAGTCTGACGAATATTGGGCATATTCATTTTCTAAAATTTCTAAAATATTTTCATTTGCTGTATAAGGAGAATCCTCCGGTGACCTATATATGGTAGCCACAATAACAACACCATTCACCATACGGACGTCTACCATTGGAACAGTAGTTACCATTGTCATCATTATCAAAATGCCATTCGCAATTTAGGAGATACCATAAACACACCATTCACCATACACAAACCTCCATTTACCACACAAATTCACCATTGGAACTAATCATTCAACTGACATTTTCCACCATTCACCATCAGACTCCACCATAAAACACCATTCACCATACAGACTCCACCATAAAAACTCCATTTACCATCCAGATTCCACCATTAAAACACTAGTCACCATACAGACTCCACCATTAAAATACCATTCACCATACATACTCCACCATTAAAACACCATTTACCATACAGATTCCACCATTAAAACACCATTCACCATACGCATGCCACCACTTAAACACCATTGAAATACCATATACCATTGCAGCTACCATTCATATACCATTTATTTACCATTGGGTTTTTTTGTAAGGTATACAGTTAAGCGGGGATTTATCATTCTCGGATTGACCGGCGCGCCGCGGCGTAGTTAACGCTGGCTACAATACACAATAATTGTGCACTCCTCACCAATGGGAAGGACAGTGCTTTCGCGAAGGTACAGCTCTATATGAACACATGTGATTCTTTCTATAATTTATTAGATTATTCCTTTTTCGGGGAGGGGTATGATTCAGACTTCAGAGGAGGATACGACCCCTTTACATTTACAAATGAGATAACCTTCGGCACACGTCCATTTGATCACTGGCACCCCCTCCTCCCCTCAGGTGTGGGGAATGCCTTAACGTTAGCTATTTTGCTTTCATTTAATCCTTTATTTGTAGACGAAATGAATATTAGCCCAAATGAAAATTGGATAAAGTGGATATTAGACCACATGGTCATTAGATCATATGATAATTGGACCACGGGGTATGTAGCCTAACTGGTTATTAAAATAAATAAAAATTAGACTAAGTGGTGATTGGACCATGAGGTCATTAGACGAAGAGGCTGTAGCCTAAGTGAACATTATACGAAGTGATACGTAGACGAACGGAATGTTGGACGAAATGGAAATTAGACGATGTGGAAATCAGCCGAAGTGGAAATTAGCCGAAGTGGATATTACACACTAAGAAAAATAGGTTCAACTTTGCACCTTTAAAGGTGCAGACGAATGTCACACTGGGAGCACCTTTAAAGGTGTAACTTTGCGTCTTCTGAAAGGTGCAAGTTTGCACCTCTCTGAAATGTGCAAAGTTACACCTAAAAGGTGCAGGGTTGCACCATACAAACACAATCAGTTTTCTTGCAAAGTGTGTACGTGTGTGTGTGAACCGCAATTTACGTTAATTCGAGTGGTATTTATAGTACATTGTATTTACATTATAATGCAGTTTATTATCATTTACAAATATTTATAAAATCGTACATATATGTTCATACCGGGGCTCGAACCTGCGACATTCCGCACGTGAGGCGGACACTCTACTTACTTCACCATCACGCTGGTCGTAAAGGTGTTTATTTTCACCTGATTATATTGTATTGAAGCCGAAGGTGCATCACTTTCATCCTTTTAAGGTGCAAACTTGAACCTATAGGCCGTTTTCGCAATATATTAAAATTCCGTGCATACATTTTAAACAAAGGTTGACCTTGACAATCTGAAAGCTTGTCTGACCTTGTCCGACATAGAAGATAGTTTAATGTATGCAAGTTGCATTTTTAGTATTGAAATTGTATTCATAGAAACAGATGAAAGAAATAGCTCATCACCAGGCTTCGGAAAAGAAACATCCATAAATTTGAATACATTATGAACGTGGTCTATTACAGGCAAAATGTATTCCTTAAAGGTGCAAACTTGCAAACATGATGGAGTGGGGCAAGCAGTCAGCCGTGAAAGGTGCAGATTTGCTCGAATACCGCGGCAGAAATTGCTCGGCACCTATTTCCGCAAAGTTGCACCTTGTACGCAGCTTTATTTTTAGTGCGTAGACCAACTGGTGTTTAGACGAAATGACTTTAGACTGAATGGTAATTAGACGAAATTGGTATTAGACCAGATGGGAATTAGACTAATTGGTAAGTAGACGAACTGGGTGTAGACGAAATGGAATTAGACTCTGTGGAGTTGGACGAACTGATAATTAGACCAAGTGATATTAGACCAAGTGACAGGTCCCCCGCCCCGCCCCCCCCTCCCAAAAAAATCAAGGTGAATCAATCCAACTGCCTGGTCAAGTGGTCATACACTCCTGATAGTGTATAGCTGGTATTATGTTTCAATTCGATCATTTAGTTTTGAGGCATTTTCAAGTGTTCCTAATCATTCATTGTCCTTTAAAGGGCAAGTCTGGTTTCAGTCTCCCATGCCTATGTAAATGACACAACATTCCGATAATGATCAACATTTAATGAATGAATGAATGAATGAATCATGCATCATTTACTTTATCATCCAATAGATCAATCAATTAAGCAATCAACCAAACCAACCAATTAATCAGCCAATCAATTGATCAATAAATCAATCAATTAACCAGCCAAATATCAAGAAGGAAATAACGAATAAATGACAAATGAGTAATATTAACACTAACACACATTATGGTCTTGAAACAGTATTAAAGTCTACCTTTCCGTTATTCTGCGACAAATGTTCCAACTTTTTATTTTCCAGGACATGTTCCGATCATTACGGCATCTGCCAACCAAACTCAATACGAGGACGCGGTATACGTATACTGCCATAACAGATCACGTAAGTATTAATGACAAAGTGTCTGTTTTGCACTTATAAAAATCAACATAGTGTAAATATTTAATTACCTCAACATTCTAAAACATGGCGTCCGATCTAGTCATTTTCGAATTATTCTACCCGATGTCAGCGGACTTATTTTCATCACCTTCTTTGTGAAGTGCACATACGACTTTTTACAGAAGAATTTTGCTGAACGTTTTACTGAATGAAAGTCCGAAATTGCCTTTTACCAAGGTGATACATATTGGATCTATTGAAAAGTTATTGAGCATTGGAGTGCCACAGAAGTATGTAGTCCCACCTATGCCGAGACGACGAGACTGTTGGAGCATCAACTCAGTTGACTAGGCGTATGTACACAATGTCTTTTACAGTAATGAAATGCTAATTTCTTTTTCCATATTATCCTGCATTAACTCATCATCGATTTTAAAACGGCGCTAACAGATAAACAAATACACTAGACTTTAATTCGTCACTAACACGAATTGGTGATCAGAGTATCCGCGCCACTAATAAATGTGATAAACAATTTATAAGACGTATCATTGCATGTTCAAAGCTTTCCCTCATCACCTTTAATTCGTCGTTGACGCCACGAAGTGACACAATGGACCAAATCGCGTAAAAATTCAATTTTGAGGGTTTTTTTTTATTTTCATGATGTACATGTTATTTTCTTTCATTACAGCAAATTTCATGTCTAAATTGTGCTTAATTATAAAAATATGGATTTTCTTAGAGTGACACAATGGACAAAAACGCAGATCCATGACTTCACGAAGTGACACAATCGAATGTGTCATTTCGTGGAATCATCGTCCTGCGTGATTGCTACGCCACGAAGTGACACATTACATAAACGCACGTGTTAAAGATTGGGTTATTGATTTGCACGTCAAAAAACATCTATATGAATCAAATAAGCTGAAATCATATCCAATGCGAAGATTAATATAAATGAACACGTCTCATAGAGACTTGGGGTAAAATATTGAGTTTTGGTGAAAATCTGGACGGTTAAACTTCATCCTTTTTCCATTTGCTCAGGAGCAAATTAAAAAAAAATCCGCGACGTCAAACGTGCACGTGCCGTTCCAAAATGGTCCGATCAGCCGTTAGCCAAAGGTCGCGCAGGCGATATCCGTTAGCCAATCAGAGGGCTGCGCTCGTCTTGCTACGGTGCACAGTAACCGCAATTCGCATTTTGAGCAAAATTGAAACTCACAGAAAGAACAACATTCTGGTAACATGTCGTTATTAGTTTTTTCTCATTAAACAACAAATTCATGACGTATGGATCTCAGACTTTCAACACACCATTTGTAAGTACTAAACTACCGTTTGGTATTGATAATGAAGGGAAGTAATGGACTTGCACATCCCTGCAAATCAATAACCCAATCTTTAAGCAAATGCGCATCATTGCTACGCGCCTGTGCCGGCCTACCCGGCTGCGCTATTCGTGTTTTTAAACATGGTGATTATTTTGTGAGATGCAAACATACACACTAAGAAATTAGGGAGTAAGTGGGGTGTAGAAATTGATACAATAGCTACACCCTAGAAATTCTACACCTTTAAAGGTGTGGAATTACAGTATGCACCCCAAAGGGTGTAAAATTACACCTCATAGGGTGTAAAATGTAAGAATTACACCCTATAGGGTGCAAAAGTACTCCTTACAGAGTTTAAATTACACCCTAAAAGGTGTTGCTATTGTATCAATTTTTACACCCCAATTACTCCTTTATTTCTTAGTGTGTATGAAAATTACGTTTAATCGTATTTTTGTGGAATTACATTATTATAGGCCTACATTCCTAATGAATTTAAATTTATATTATACTCATAGTCTTAATAATTGCGTTAACGACTTGATCAAAGACTAAAAAGAAAAATTATATTTGTCGCAATGAGTTCCGTCCGGTGCTCGAGCAACGACCATCGCCTGATCGGGTACCCGAAATGCATCCCTTTTTCTTATGTCAAACAAGGTATGTTCAAATATTAACCATAATATTTCGTTCCAGTAACCTAAGAGAACCTATGTTTTGAATTGTATGGTTAATAGTAACAATGATCACATTTGAGACTGTTTTTATTTTTCCAAATTCCAATTGCACCCGTACGTCATTAGATCTAACGTTACTTCAATGTAAACTAACACTAACGTTATTCCAAAGTTACTCAGTCGGGTACGGCTACGTCGTGCGCAGAACATATTTTGCCCGATGGAATCGAGTCTTACAACGACAGAATTGTCTTCAAAACACATAGCAAATACTACTCTGTCGATTTATATATATTAGTTATTATATAAAAAAAAACTTTAAAATGATTATTTGGTATGAACACGAACTATATTTCTTTGCGCGTTGTGCAAACATATGCACGCGCAAACCTCCATGCGGAGTGATATTTAGAAAAAATCTGTGTAAATTGCCTTATGTCTAGTCTCTTTTTAGCTGCAATTTGGAATTTTTGTTTTTACTCTGAGGGTCAGTTGGCCTTTGGGATGCATTTTATTTGATAAGAAAGATATTAAACTATCTTTTGATTATGTTTCAAAGAAGATAATTATGTATTAAATGTCATGTGAAATCAAGGATAAAATTATACTTAATTACTATGCACTATGAGAGAAATATTAAATTTACGTGAGAAATATTTTGATATCATTCTCTAGATTAACGTAAATGACTACTGACTACTGTGATAAAAAGTATAATTAATTTTATGATTTGCTAATCCTTACTGACGAAAAATAGTATCATATAGTACACTTTTATCTTGGCGCATTGTTCACCATTTTCCATGATACCACACGTTCAGATATTTGGCAATGAAGGTGTTGGACATGTATTGCTTGACATATTGACGGATACACCTCTCATATTTAACGCACTATAAATTTAACATTGAGTTTATAGCGGATTTTTATTCAATATATTTTAAAGAATAATACATGCACTTGTTTTGTTTTCAGGCTGTACATCCTGTCTTGCAGTGCCAGTTAAAGCCCAAAATGCCAAAAAAAGACGACGTATTCGGTATGGTTTATGTTATGCTTGAAAAAATAAACCCCACAAAGTTTAGGCAAAACCAATTCTTCAACGCCATTAACGTTGTGGCATTGATACCTATAAATATAGTTGAATTCGTCATGTCAGTGTTTCATACTTTTGGAGTTTTCTTTTAACAAATTCAATTAGTAATAGATGAACATGTATTTGTCGTTTGTTGTTTTAATTTAGATCAATCAAGAATATTTTGCTTACATTGCTTGCCACTCTTAGCATTATACACACAACAAAAAAAGTAACTACCCCCTTTTTCAAACTACTATAATTTTTTAACCAAAATAATTTTGCAGGACGATTTCTACACTCATTGACTAATCTCTGTGTGAAAATAAGATTAATCTGTCTGGCCATGCATGAGTGAGCACGCATTAAAGGCAAAAATTACACTTTTGAAAAGTCACAGGAGTCATCTGTTATGCCAAAATAATGGTAAATGATGGTAATTTATGCTTTATTTATGAAGTGTGGTCACTGAACCATGACATGGTTACAACCTCTTATGTTCGTACAAGACACATTTTGCTGAAAAATATCAGATTTCATTTTTTTCAATAAACTTAATGGATTTTACAATTTCAAAATTGAGGAAGGATGGAATTTTTTTAAATTGAGCTCACTGAAGCGTAAAGTATGCGAAAAGTGCCAAAAGAGGTGTAAGGAGGTCAAACTATAGATAATTAAAATAAATAATGCTTAATCATTCAACACAAACAAAATTTGTCAAAATCCTGCATTACAAATCGCTCAAAATGACCCTTGTGACTATTGAAAAGTGACATTTTTGCCTTTAATACATGCTCACTCATGCATGACTTGACGAATCAATCACATTTTCACACAAAAGTTAGTCAATCAGTTCAGAAAGACCCTTGCTAAATTATTTTGCTCAAAACCGTTTCTTTAAAAATTTGTTATTTTGTAAAAAAAAAAAGGGGTAGTTACTTTTTTTGTTGTGTTTATTTTGCACTATGCTATACTATACGTGTAAAATTAGCGTTACAACGACACGAATTCCCTTATACGAACACTGCTATCGGAGAATGGTGGGGGGGGGGAGCACCCATTGTTCACGAACAATGGCTGTCCTCTATTGTATTGACCATAAGTCGGGTCACTACGCCGAGTCAAATCATTTTAAAATGTATCTAGGCAGGATGCAAATTGAATTTAACTTTACGAAAGTATAGCACACTGCAGATACGCAGGTCTATGCATGGCAAGACATTGTATGACATAATGTGATCTTTGTTTGATTATTTGCAGGCCCGATCCTAAAAAGGACGTATGGGTGAGGTGGGAATCAGGATCGGAAAATATCGTTTCTCGGCCACACCTCTTATACCACAGGCCCCTTAAAGTGGGGGCAAATGTGATAATGCCGTGGAAAGGGGAGAACTATAAAGGGACCGTTCTCAACTTTGCGGCACCGACTTCTGAGAGCGAGTCAGAGACTGATTCCGATGATGTCCCCCTCTCAAAGATCAAACAGTTCAAAAAAGGTATGTGTTATTGTTTTTAAATAAGGATCGCTGAATATGTTGAACATGACACATTTTAATTTGAATGATGAACGCGTTTCTGTAAAAAATGCGTAGAGAGGGGGGATTTCCTTTCGGCTATAAGAAAACGGGGGGGGGGGGTAAAGACAACACATTTTTCGACGAAACGCATTCCCCTTGCATTTTTTTTACGGTGAAAGGATGTTTTTGCCCATCTCCACATATCCATGATAGGGTTGCAACTTTGTTCTAAAAATATTATTTACTCCCCTCCCCGTCATCAAGACGGGTGAAATGATTCAAGTAAAAGATTAAACACCTTCTAGAAAAAAAAAAAACTCCTGAGTATGTGAAAAAGGGTGTGCTGGACTGCTGAAATAGAACATTTTGGAGGTGAAGGACTTCATGATCATATATCTCTCCATCTTTCAAGAAATGTGCAATATTAGTATTCAATCATTGAAATAATGTAGGGCCTATTTATCAATCAAAGGACAAAGGCAAATAAGCTATTCAAATGTTAATCGCTAAATAAATGATAAATAGTGTTAAATTAATTTCCTAAAGTGAAAGGGCATAATACAGTGTCTAGTTTTAACGATGACATTGAGTCATAATTAGTGTCTGCAATTTTAATCACATCAGATTCCAGCCGTGCGGGAGTACATCTCCAGAAGCCGACTGAAAGCAGTTCTGATTCAGATGTTCCACTGGCAGGACTCCGTAATCAGTGTATGTATTCTTTGAAAACAAATGGCATGATGCTAACTATCAATCACTGCAATATTTTGCATTTTCAGTCAGGTGTTGGACTAGAAAGGTGGCCACTGGTTGAACAGTTATGATTAGCCTGAACTCAGCGTCCTTATATTAAGTCAAATGATGATAATAATAATAGTAATAATAATGATAATAATAATAATAATAATACTAATAATACTACTACTACTTCTACTACTACTACTACTACTACTACTAATAATAATAATAATAATACTGCTACTACTACTACTACTACTACTAGTTATAATAATGATTATAATAATGAAAATAGTATTATATTACTAATAATGATAATGATAATGATTTAATAATAAAAATTGCAGTAATAATAATAGTAGTAATAATAATGATAATAATAATAATAATAATTAAATGAAAGGGATTATTCAGAGAGGTGAAATGCGATGAAATAAATTATTTCATTTGTCTATCTCAAAATGAAGAAGAAGAAGAAGAAATAATGACAATAATGACTATTATTAAGTGCATAATAAACAAGCTAGTTACTGTATATGCTTTACATTTGAGATTACAAATGAAGGATAGTTTTCAGTATAACCTACATGTCTTACAAACTGAAGTAATGACTATAAAAATCAGTACAGCACTTATTCTTTTGAAGTAGTTAAACTATAGCATATTCATTGTACACATTCAGAATTATTTAATTTTCTTTTATGATTGAATAAGATTATGAGCATTTTTAAACTAATCAAAAATTATTTTCTTTAATATTTTGTTCATAAAAAAATAGATGCTGATGACGTCAACCAGAAGGAAACACAATCTGGCATACAGGAGGTCCGGGCACTACCTGTAGATACACCAGGAGTATGCCACAGCTTTTTCTGTTGGCAGAAGGTTTGGGCGGCTTGTTTCCGGTGTAATTGTCTGCTCTGCTTTGATGACTTCGAGCAGAGTGAACAATGTAGTAATCATAATGTAGCCCTGAGAACATTAAACATCGATACTAGCTTGTTTGACATAACTACAAATAATATAAATGCTACGTTTTTCCCTCTTGAGAAGAGTGTAGAAGAATTACAGTTACTTCCTAATGTGCAGCATAATGTATCAGAACCAAGACAAGATGTACAGTCTACCCCAAGTCACCCTGTTGCGCACCAAGACGTGTCATTACCAAGACAAGATGTGCAGTCTACCCGAAGTCATTATGTTGTACACCAAGACGTGCCAGCACCAAGACAAGATGTACAGTCTACCCCAAGTCATTATGTTGTACACCAAGACGTGCCAGCACCAAGACAAGATGTACAGTCTACCCGAAGTCATTATGTTGTACACCAAGACGTGCCAGCACCAAGACAAGATGTACAGTCTACCCCAAGTCACT
>JZLH01S0558001.1:57789-78091 GCA_001188425.1 Eucidaris tribuloides
TAGTGTTTGAAAAATGTGAAATAATGATTTTGCCAGAGGACTTTTAGGGAAAATAATTTTCATACCACCCCCCCCCCCCCCCGCTGAGCAGTGTTTCGGAGGTTGATGTGCACCGGGACAAAATTTTGGACCTTGCCGATTTGAAAAAAGCAAAAAAATCGCGAAATACCCCCCCCTGTTTTTCGGAGGATGGTGTGACCGGGACAATTTTGAACCTTGCGATTGCAAAAAAAAAAATCGTTACTACCCCCCCCCCTCCCCTCCCCCTGAGCGAGTTTTTCGGCGGCTTGAGGTGACAGGAAAAAATGTGGAACCTAGGATTTGGGCGCGGAAAAACACCCCTGCGAAAAATTCCTGCCATCCTGCGTACGCCAATGCTCCGAAGATTTACTGCGCCGTGCCATGCCAGCCAGCCCGTTCACGTGGCCGTGGCGCAGCGGTCTTGGCAGCTTCGGGAATCCCCTTTAAAATAAAAACATAGCAAATGTGTTGGTACGAGACGACGTGGGAAAGAAACCTTCCCGTTAAGGAAGCAGACGCCAATAATTGAACAAAATTTGGTGTCGGGTATATAAAGTACAATTTTTATTTTCATATCATATTTTCTACAACTGAATGGGTTCTCGTTTCTGAGAAAAGTTAAACAATTGCCTAACGTTAGTTGCCTTGTATTGCATGTTTAGATCTAAGGTTACATGTAAGTAAGAGTTTGATTGTACACAGCATGCATCGCTAGCGCATTTGGGCTCCTATTTGGGCTGTCGTAGTAAGATTTAGCCCTGGCCTACCGAGTACTCATGTACTGTACTCGGAGTAAGTGGGTAATGCGGACGCGTGGAAATAATAACGAACACAATATCGTCAATAATTATTGAAAACAACATTTGCCAAAAATGTACGAATAACGTTTGATCTAACGTTTGATGGTTTGATCTATCTGGACGGCGTAAACTCTCACAAGTTGCAGGACTTCTGCGGTTTGGCAACTTTCAGTCATTATAATCAAGTTACTGGTAGTGGTGGGGAAATCATCAAAAAAGATTCAGAATTACTGTTAAGAGAACACTTACGTTTAATACGAAAAAATGACTCGACTTCGACGCCCTGCAGTCGGATACACCGTGCGCCACGCTGTATTGTGCAGTGCTGCGGCTACATACATTGCAAACGTGTGTGCGGTAGTAATCGCCGTACACGTACGTTGATTTAAACCTACCCCCCTGCATGAGCCGACTAAATTTTCAGCCAATGGTGGCTTAAATTTAAACCTCGCCTAACTTAGTACCCTTTCGTGAATCGCGGACTAAAATAATTAGAACGCATCTGAATGGAGTGGATTAACTGGGTGTACTAATTAGTCGGGGTACTAAAGTTAGGCCACTGATAACGTCATTTTAAATCCTCGCCTAAGTTAGTGAGCTTTTGTGAATAGGCGGGGCACTAAATTGCCGACTTAGTCGGGGTATTAAAGTTAGGCGCCTTTCGAGAATACGGGCCAAAGATTTTTTTTTTTTAAATCTAGACAATTGGTTGTACTTCCCTTGTATTCACTAAACCAGTAACCTATTAGTCCTATCACTAACCTAACCTAACCTATCCTAAAACCTATCCTATCCTACCCTACCCCTACTGTAATACATGTTGTTGTTTTGGTTTATATGGCGCGTGCATTCATGGTTGAATATTTACACCTACAATATATTAGCATCCCTATATATATCGTCTATTTTTAATGGTAAGAAAATAGTGGTTATTTTTTGTTTTTACAAACAGGGAGTCTCCTATAAAGTGAAATCACTTTCACGGGATGTAATATTTTGCGTACTTTGTTATGCATTTGATAACAGAACGCTTGCGCCGTTGAATGTTGAAAAAAAAACTATGAAAAAATCTATTAATCATGGTGAAATTGTCATTATAACTGATTATGCAAATTACCATATGAATATGCATTAGCTAAAGTGCCTCGCTTGCTACGTATTATGTGCGTACGTGTTGCATGCGTCTATTTGCAAATATACTTGTTTCCAACTAAGTGGAAATAAAATTCAATAACCTATCACCCACCTGCACGCTAGCAAAGGTGCAAACGCACTCCACCCACCCTGCCCCCGCCACACACACACATGTATAAGCCTAAACACATGTATGCACACACACAAATGCATTTAATCACACAGAAGTGCAAACATTCAAACGCTCACACAATCGGACAGGTACAAATGCGCATGTGAACAGATCCACGCATGCACATGTCGTCGCTGAATTCACGAAGTGGCACAAACCTCCAAAATTGCGTCCAAAGTCAAATTTGAGTTATTTTCAGTTTTGTCATTCTCTGGCCATGGTCTTTCATTTCACAAAATTTTAGAATCCAATTCTCTCTAATTAAAGAGATAAGTAAAGTGCAAAACAGACACTAGCCTGAAAATCTACAGTAAAAAAAAAATCCACGAACCGGCACAAGCGCGCTCGACGTAACGCGCCTTTCATTTCTGTACAAAAAACTCAACGGCGCGCACGCTTGTGCCGGTTCGTGATTTTTTTCTCTTGCGCGCGACAACACAGCGCGACACGAGCGCTTGTGCCGGTTCGTGCGCGCAAAATCGTAGTTGCTTTCTACACGAAGTGCCACTTCGTGGATTCTTGCTACGCTGAAGCAACATTTTCTACAAAGCGACACCTGTGTTTGAAGCTTTACTGTGTTAAAATTTGAACTTAGTTTAAGGACAATTCGACATGTAAGGCGAGAATAGATACTTGGCTTTCTATCTGTGATTAAATCATACAGCTTAAGTTCGAAGCAAATGACAATGAGCAGTTGAAAGACTGATAAAATCTTTAATCGCGTTTTTCTCGAAAAGTGATTTCGCGCATCTTCGGTCGCGCGTGCCACTTCGTGAATTCAGCGACGATGTCAACACACGCACACACATAAACACACACACACAGACAAACACACAAACACACACACTATCCAGACACACGAAAACATACATGACAGGTCTAGTCACGCTCACACATAAACACATATACACACACACACGCGCGCGCGCACACACACACACTAGCGCGCACGCACGCACATACAACACGTAGGTGTGCTTAATTTGCTGCAAAACTCTGACGTTCTGTAAACGTTTTTTTAACGTTTATTGATGACGAAGACGTAGCGTACCTATAAAAAACGTTTTGTGAACGTTTATTAAAGACGAAGACGTAGTGGACCTAATAAAAACGTTTTGTAAACGTTTATTAAAGACGAAGACGTAGCGGACCTAATAAAAACGTTTTGTGTTTGCTGGGTCCCTGCTAACAATAATACGTTTTTTAAAACGTTTTAAAAACGTACGAGTTACGTTTTCTGGACGTTTTCAAATTACGTTTTAAAAACGTCCAAATGTGGACCCATTTAGACGTTTTTAAAACGTAAATAAAAACGTTCTTAGAACGCCTTAAAAACGTCCTTAGAACGTAAAAGACGGTTGTAGAACCAATTGTGAATTCAACAAAGACCTGGAGAAAACGTTAAAAGTTTTAAAAACATTTAGAAAACGTTTTGCGGACATTTTTACAACGTTTTGTGGACGTTTTAAAAAGAACTCGGTACACAAAAATGTAGAATAAAGAAAATTTTGGAAATCTAGAGATAGTTGCTTGTACTTTCATTCTACTTACTTAACCTATAACCTATAGTCCTATTACTAACCTAACCTTACCTATCCTAATACCTATCTTATCCTACCCTACGTACCTCTTCTGGCATACAATAAGTTAGCATATCTATATATATCGTCTATTTTTAAAGGTAAGAAAATAGTGGTTATTTTTTGTTTTTACAAATAGGGATTCTCCTATAGAGTGAAATCACTTTCACGGGATGTAATATTTTTGCATACTTTGTTATGCATTTGATAACAGAATGCTTGCGCCGTTGAATGTTTAAAACATTCTGAAAAAGTCTATTGATTATGGTGAAGTTGCCATTATAACTGATTATGCAAATTACCATATGAATATGCATTAGCTGAAGTGCCTCGCTTGCTATGTATTATATGTGTACGTGTTGCATGCGTCTTATTGCAAATATACGTGTTTCCAACTAATTGGAAATAGAATTCAAATTACCTATCACCCATCTGCACGCTAGCAAAGGTGCATACACACTCCACCCATCCATCCTACCCCCCCCCCCAACACACACACATATAGGCCTACACACAAACACATGCATGCACACACAGAAATGCATTTAATCAAACAGAGATGCACACATTCAAACGATCACACAATCGGACAGGCACAAACGCACGCGCGTACCGATCCACGCAAGCACATGTAAACACACGCACACACACACACACACACACACACCATAAACACACACACACACACACATACACACACACACAGACAAACACACACAGAGCTATCCAGACATACGGAAACATACATGACAGGTCCAGTCACGCACACACACACACACACACACACACACACACACACACACACACACACACGCACACACACACACACACACACAAACGATTTACAATGGTTCTACATCCGTCTTTTACGGACGTTTTCAGGACTTTTCCAAATTACATTTTGAAATCTGTCCAAAAGTGTCCACAAAATTACGTTTTTAAAACGTAATTTGAAAACGTCCAGAAAACGTTTTATAAAGGACGTATGGAAACGATTTCCTCCTTCCGTCCTAAGGAAACGTTTTCAAAACGTTTTAAAAACGTTTCCTTCAGACGAAAACGTATTGGACCTTTCTAGAACGTAGATAAAACGTTTTCTGGTCGTTTCGTGTTTGCTGGGGAATTAGCGGACAGTGTTTTTGAAGAGCGAGGATTCTTGGATATTGCGCACAAGCAATAACTCGAGCCCATGCGAATGGTAGGTCCGTGTCCAAGCCTACAATGATTTTTAAGAGCGGTGACTCTTGGATATCGCGCACAGGCGATCATTCGCGTCCATGCGAATAGTATTTACAGCCACCAGCACTAACGGGGTGCTTCGGTTGTAATGACAGGTTGTGTTCTTGCATTTTTTGCGGTAACATTACAATAACGGAAATCAATAGTTTATTATGAAACACTTTTATTGGTTGTGGTGAAATTTAACTCATGACGATGGATATTATTGAAGAAAGACAGAAAATGGTAGTTTTCGGCAGAGAATTAGCTTAGGTGGTGAGTTAAATAGTAATGTAACAGAAACTTTGACTAAGCTGCCCGTGAATGTGAAGCGCAACTCGCTGAGCGGGAACTTGATTGGGAAGCACAACGCGCTGAGCGTGAGTCTGAACATGCTGAACGTGAACGCGAACGCGAAGTCGAGAAGCAGCATTAGCTCAAAGTAATCATGAATGAAATTGCCCAGTCCATTGACAATTTTTGCATACAATAGGTGTGTTCCTGGATTTCTCCTTGGCGTTCGATACAATAAATTATGACATTTTATTATATAAGCCCTCGTATTATGGGATAAGAGGAACACCTTTGGAGTGGTTCAGGAACTCGGCAAAAAATAAAATACAATGTGTTTTTCTTAACTGTAGTTCTTCTACCAAACTGTGGCGTCAAACAGGGTTCTTTATTAGGCCCCCTGCAATTTATTATTTACATCAGCGACTTTCAGAAATCATCGTCTTTTAATCTTTTTGCCGACGACTCTCTTGTTCTCATCGAAATCCATTATCCTCATTAGAACAGTATACGAATTAAAATCAGTTTCTGATCGGATTACAGCGAATAAACTATCCATCAATGTATAGAAAAAACAATTATATGATCTTAAGTCACACACTCCGAAATCTTCTAGGGTAAATAAGCTTTGATGAAACTTCTTTAAATAGGGTGTCGAGTGTAAGATTTCTTGGACTGACATAAGATGGTAAACTCTCATGGAAGCCTTACATCGACGACATACGGAAATTCATATTATTAGCCACAACCATTTTGACTTTCAGTGGAACGAAATACTGGAATTCTCTGCCATCCAGTAAAAAAGACATACAAAGTTTTATGAGTTTCAAAATTAGACTGAAGAATAAGAATAAAAAGTTGAGAAGCTTCTACCAACCTATATTGTTGAGCTGACGAGCTTTCGTCCAGCATCTGTGGACTTTTTCAAGCCAACTGATTTGGTTCCTCGTTGATCGTTGCAGTCAGTTGTTTGGAGATCACTGGAGCATATATCGGAGATAAATTGTATCCAGCGTCCCTATTCAAAGCCGGTTTTTGGCCTCTTTGACTTTTCTGGGCCAAAACCTTTGTTTAAAAACAATTATGTGTGCATTATCCCAGTCAATACGGTGTCCAGAGTCTAAAGCATGTTCTGCAAGGGTTGAGTGACTGGGATTGTTGAGTCTAAATGCTCTTTTATGTTCCGTCAATCTGTCTTTAGTGATCTGCCTGTCTCTCCTATGTATGTACTATCACAATTGCAATATTAATTGCCGAGGTGAGCTTAATAAATACACACCAATTTGCTATAATCACTAAAAAGAAACTGATGGAATGCTGGTGTTTGTTATTTTGTTGATGACATTGTTAGCAATATCCCACCCCCAAGAATGCCCAATCGAAATTAATTGCTTATTTACTTTGTTTTTGTTGTTTTTCACCCAAATTGGTTGCAAACACTTTTGGAAGCATAATTTTGCTAAAATTAAATTATTTCAAGCATTGAAAGTAAAAATAAGCATAATTATATCAATTCATTGAAAAACACACATTCTGTATTGACTTTGTACACAAAATCACATTTTTAAAGGCATTTTGGGTCTAACATGCAAAAAGTAATGCCAATTTTGGCATTATATATAGGATATCATGTGCAGATTGTGAGAGGACATACATAGGAGAGACAGGCAGATCACTAAAAGACAGATTGACGGAACATAAAAGAGCATTTAGATTCAACAATCCCAGTCACTCAGCCATTGTGGAACATGCTTTGGACTCTGGACACAGTATTGACTGGGATAATGCACACATAATTGACTTTGAACCAAAGTTTTGGCCCAGAAAAGTCAAAGAGGCCATATGGATTAAACACAATAAACCGGCTTTGAATAGGGACGCTGGATACAATTTATCTCCGATATATGCTCCAGTGATCTCCAAACAACTGACTGCAACGGTCAATGAGGAACCAAATTAGTTGGCTTGAAAAAGTCCACAGGTGCTGGACGAAAGCTCGTTAGCTCAACAATATAGGTTGGTAGAAGCTTCAACTTTTTCTTCTTTTATGTTACTCCTCAACCGATGAAAGTTTTCTTTATTAGACTGAAGAAATTTCTTATTAGTGCATACAACACTGAATAAAACTGGCTCGACATTATCAGACATCTTCATACATACACATTAGTCTTTTCCTTGCAAGACACTTTTCAAGTTTTATGATCCCAATGTCTCTCTTATAACGTGGAAGAAATGTACATCATTTGTGACCGACTCGTGTGCTCGAATGTATATCTCAGTATTGTGAGTGTGTATAGTGTGTGCCTGCCTGTGTCTGTGTCTCTGCATACGTCCTTGTGCAAACGCGCGCGCGTGCAAGAGAGAGAGAGAGAGAGAGAGAGAGAGAGAATACTCATGTACTCATGTCACTCATACTCATGTCAAGTCTGAACACGCTAGAAATAGGAAACAAGATCATCGAACGAAACAAGGAAAAACTTACATTTGATGACAAGGTGACAAACAAGAAAGTCACTTCTTGCGAGTAACCTAATATCAACTATCCGATCTTGAAGGTCAACGTCACTACCCCGGTGCCCCTTGTAATTTTCGTTTGTAATGATCGTGTAATCCGGGTAGCTATATAAAAATAAAATAAAAAACCGTAGTGGAAGAATTACTTACATTACAGAACACCAGTTTTGAGAAAAGAGAGGATAAAGTTTATATAATTGTTTGCAGATCACAATGTATGGTATTTGAATAAAACTTTCTGATAATACTTGTTATCAAACAACTTTATATTCCAAAGGAAAATCTCTAGAAATGAGGTTATTTTCATAAATGACAAATTCAATGAGATGTAAATGAGTACTTCTTCCTCTATAACAGTAAACTGATGCACCTCTTCCCCTACACACACAAAAATGAAACTGAATTTCTGAGTAAAAAAAAATGTGTTACTCAAGAAAAGACGTAAAGTAACAAATGAAACATAGTAACGTTATACACATAGAGAGTAACAATCATATTAATCAACAGTATACTCATAAGGCGTGTACGAATGCAGGGTGTGTATACGCATATCATTGAGTTGAGTCTTATAGAAGAAGCGAGACTGATGCATTTGAGTGAGTAGTCTGTCAAACATACTCATTCCCTAGCGTATGCCAACTAACGTCAATGTAAGGAAGCTTTGTACTCACTTCAGAGTAATAAACGGAATGTTTATGTTTCACACCCCTGGTGAGTATGCAGCTTAGACTTAAACACGTAATGTGTAATTCAACTCACTGCATATAAGTACAGTGAGTGTTCAATGCACTACTCACGCATGAGTTGCCTCGAGTGATTCTACCACTGAACTACTCGAGGCTGACGAGTTGAACGACTCATTGCGTGAGTAGTGCATCGAACACTCAGTGTACTTCTATGCAGTGAGTTGAATCCACTCGAGCTAACAAGTTTGACAACTCATTGCGTGAGTAGTGCATCGAACACTCAGTGTACTTCTTTGCAGTGAGTTGAATTCACTCGAGCTAACAAGTTGGACAATTCATTGCGTGAGTAGTGCATTGAACACTCAGTGTTGTTCTTTGCAGTGTGTTGAATTACACATCGTTCGTGTTTAAAGTCTATAGGCCTACGTGCATACACATCAACACTGGCGTACTGGTGGGGGAGGGGGTGGGGCGCTTAGGGGAGCCAGCCTCACACAATCTCCCCCGTCCAGGCTCTAAGCTACCTCGCAAAGATTTACCCCCCCCCACCCCGTATTATGGCTCATTACGCCACTGCACATCAATTAAATCAGACTCCGAGTCAGATCGGAGTGAGTGCAAAGCAGGCCTTACACAATCAGTCGGCAGTGTGTATGCAAATGAGGCATAATGAGGCACCGAACGCAGCACACAAGACTTCTCTGTGCACTTTGCATACTTAATGAGCTGAGACACTTCTTTTTGAAATTACAATAATTCATGATCACAGTGGTGTATAAATAAGAATTTAAAATGACAACATAGCAGATACTCCAAAGTTTATATCTATATGTGTTTTATTAAGTTTGATCTATGATAAGATTATACAACTTGAGGTCAAAAAGATGATAAAAACATGATTTTTTCTTTTCTGTTTATCAAACTCAAATGAAAGCTAAATCTGTTTGCATCTCCTTTATTTTTACATCATTGTAAAGACCAACTATTCAACTTTCTTTCTATGACATTTGTTTTGCAATTTATGTTTTATACCAGTCAGGATCCAGCAAAATATTAGAAGATGCAAAATATGACCATGGATTTCTGCAATCCTGGTTTGTGATTGGCTAAGCCCAAACAGTGGCGGGTAATTCAAAACAAGACCTCCCAGTGTGATGACCTTTATGTGAACCTGCTGCCCAGTGCATGCAGTGAAGGCATGTTTTGTATTCTCTCTGGCCATCACAGTTTAGTAGGAAACCACAGCATCCAATGAAATACTTTCTCATATTTTACTGAGTGGCATTTATGTATTCATGTTGCACTTTGCTGGATCCTGACCAGTATAAAACATAAATAGCAAAACCAACAACATATAAAGAAAGATGAATTGTTGCTCTTTACAGTGATGTAAAAATTAGTGAGATGCAAGTATATTTAACTAGACTTTTAACTGTTCGAAAATTCATTAAATTTTCAATTTTAACATCAAATTTGGACCTTCATTTACACATTTGAAAACAATATAAATGTCAAATTAAAAGATATTGATGAAAAGCTTGAAATATCTCCTTTACAGTGATGTATCACACTAAACAATCAGAATTGAGTTTTTCAGTTTATTTGGAGTTTCAAAATAATATGTCCCAGCTCATTATATATGCAAAGCGCGTTCGCCCATGAATGCGCCCTGCACAAAAGGAAGGGATTTTTGATGCACTGCAGACTGACTGTACATTTCATTGACGTGACGGAGTTGGCATGGTACGCTGCATCCACTACACATTTCTTGATCTCTGGCACTTGGGATGCTGCAGGTCTAGAAAGATAAGTCACCTGGTAAGTGCGGTAATATTTTGCTTTAGTACTGTTGGTAGTACTTAGTTACGAATCTATCTCAAGTAACTAAAAAATAAATATGGTTTGATACTATCATAGGCTATAAACACCACCACACATACACACCACACACCACACACACACACACACCCTCGACACACACACACACACACACACACACACACACACACAGAACACAAATAGAACTGAATTTCTTATCAAAAACTCTCTATACTCATCGAAAACATGTAATTGTACTTGTAAGGCTAAAATGTATTATCAATTACTTCATCTTTTATATTATTCCTAAAATTCAGGGTATAAGATACAGGCCAACTTCTACTAAGATACCCTCTTTTGGTATATGTATGACTTTAATTCTTGCATGGCAATTATGCAATATGACCAGCTTTTATTTTATGATAGCTCATTTGGTAAATGTAATATTATGCAATAGAATATTAGAATGAGGCAGAGTATTCTATAAAATGGTAACGTTACAGTTTTACACTATTTTCAACATCATTCTCAATTCTTAAAATCAGAGCTCCGTACTCCTACATGCTAACAAAACATCTGGTACATTGTAAAAAGAACCTATGTGATAACAATCTTATCATAAGATTATGATTTAGTGCTCCAGAAAATGAAAAATATATATTTATTTTACCTACATAATAATTTATAACTCTAGTATTTATCTGCTTTGATGACTCATTCAATATTATGTCATGTACCATGCCATATTATGTGTTTCATGTCACACTACTTGTTTTGGTGCGAAATGCAATGTTTGTAATGTTAGGAACAGTATGTAACTCTTTGCTCTGTAACAACTTTACCCTAAGGCAAGTGCCACTTTGAACCTGTATTTATACCATTTAAATCCAGGACGAAGAAGTGGTTGTAGCTCATCCACACATCATTCACAATGCTGGTGTCTACACCATTCTTTCGGAAGGTGTGGAGATTGTCAACGCAGCACCACTACTAAAGGCTTTCTACCTTCTGACTGAGGTCTACTAGGCATTCCAACTGCAGTTCCCCAAAATGTCAAGAACCTGTCATATCTGGAATGCCAGTATGGAATAAATAAATTCAGCGGAAGAATTCCAAGAGCTACAATAAACTTGATCAATACTATCATGGAAAAGTAGTCACAGTCCCATGGAACTGTGTGAACAGAGAAAGAGAGAGAGAGCGCGCTCTATGAGAGTAGGAGAGAGAAAGGAAAGAACATGCCTTAGGTTGGCAAAAACTTAAAAAGTTATGTTTCCATTTTAAAGAAATAGCTCATCCACACATCATTCACAATGCTGATAAATCACCATTTTTTTCAAAAGGTGTGCAGAGTGCAAAGCAACATTACTGCCTGATGCATTCTACGTTTGGTGTGGCCATTATGTGGTAACCGGCCCGTGACAAGCTGCTTGCGACACGCCGTTTGTTTCTCTATATTCATAAAATAATCACATTTTCACGATAATCATGTATGCTACTTCTCTAAGATTCTTTGTGATTGGACGTTTGTATTTGCATATCCATCAAATTTTCAAATCAAGCTAGCTGAAAAAAAAATCAGTGGAGATATATTTTACGCCTCAATGCTGATATTTCTTGAAAAGCGACCGTGTAATAATGCAGTTTTCCAGAGTAAAAAATTTAGTTTGAGTCATCCTTGCAATCTTTGAAGTATGTATTTTCACTTTATAACTTTAAAGTAATGATATTTACATGCATTGGTTGTAAAGAACAAAGTTTGCTGGGGAATTGTGCTTAATTTAGGCAGGCTGAGATAGACCAGCCATGCAGTTTGCATATGTATTCTGAATTGAGTGACATACAATAATGCTCAATCCATGATTTCACTGAGCAGAATAATTTATTGTGTAATCCTCACGTTTTTACATTTGAAGCCTAGACCTGCTCCGTACCTGTTGGAATGCTTTTTATTAGAATATTTCTTTGGATTGCCATAAAAAGATTACTGAAATCTTGAACTTCGCTGTCAGGTTCATCTGCCAGGAGGCTAAAAATCCCTGATAGACTGATAGTATACATTCACTATAGCTTGCAACTCTCTCCATAGCTGGAGCAAAGGGCCACAAAGCTCTACTCTTCAATTCAGGACAGGGCCCCTGATTCCTCCAGTCAACTTCCAGTTTATATGTAATTTCAACTTTATTCGGGCATCAAATTTAAAAATCTACGGATTAATCAACAAACAAATCTGTTCAGTGAAATGAAATCATACTTGATTTGGCATGATTATATGTCGAGCAATCTATTGTGCATGTACAAACTCACAATGCAGACCGTGGCCGATCGAGCTAAGTATGCCAGCCTAATTATGGAAGCATGTGTCGATCAACATTCAGCTAGGGGCAGCCGGGTAGTTGCAGAGAGGTTTGCGTAGCCAATGCTATAGGTGAAAGTTCCATCACACAAGTAAATAAAAATTCGACGTTCATAGCCCAGCAAACTGTGCTCTTTAGAACCAATGGATTCAAATATCTTATTTTAAGTTACCAAGTGGAAAACATACTGACGATACATACACAGTGACTTCTCAAAAAGATATTGTGGTTTGAGGGGTATACAATATCTGAACTAATTATTCCTCTCTTAGCTTGGTTAATTGCACATGCTGACAAATTTGAGACGTACCATACATAGTTAGCGTAAAACGACCATTCATAGAGACGCTTAGAGACATAGCATATTAAATTAGCGTGAAAATGAGATTATTTTATGACTATGTAGAAACAAGCTGTTAGTCAGAGGTCGGGAGTCACGTAATGGCCCACCCTTCTACCTTCTGATTCAGGTCTACTATGTATCCCACCTGCAGTTCCCCCAAAATGCCAATTTTTGTCGTATCTGGAATCCCAGTTTGGATAAAAAAAAAGATAATCAGAAGCATATCAAGATCTATACTTGCAATAGTATCATGTAGAAGCAGTGATGCTGTGTGAGCAGAAAAGGAAAAAAAAACTAAGAAAATAAACACAGAATATGCTCCGGGTGGCAATGTAGAGATAAATTTTGCTTTCATATTAAAAGTAATGCATCAGATTTGAATTGATGCTTTGTCGTGAAAGCTCCTGTTGATTGTAATGTACTATGTAGCTATCTAAATATTAATGAACAATGCCCTAATAAAAGAATAACGATATGATCATGCGCTGACTCATTTTCATTTTGAGAAATTTAAAATCTAACATTCGTTTTATTTTGCAAACACAAATAGTTGTTTCATTGGTTTCTTTTAATAGTGTAGTTGGTATATTTCCATACTTGGGGATAATATGTTGGACATATCGAGTTTTCATTTCATATTGGAATGGCATTCTTCATTTGTGGACAGTATAAACTGTATGTCTTTTTTTTTTCGAATTAAGACAGAGGATACAAATGTCACGTAAACAGTTATGTGATCCCCCAAAACCCCCCACCCCAAAAAAAAAAAAAATGTGTTAAAAAACTTGCCAATATTACTACGATCTAGAAGGGCAATTACGCTCTAATGTTTTATTGATAAAGGCTGATCTGTGGAACTACAAACAACTTAAACAGGATTTGTTAATATGTATGATTAGAAAGAATTGATCTTCTCTAAGATTTGTTTTGAGGTATTCTTTGTGTATTCTTTGCTATTGATAGGTGTGTATGATAATGAATGTTCAAGTACTTATTGTTGGTTGGGGTGTTTCTTTTTTCGAACACCCTAGTATACACGTAAGTTTTAGCATAGAATTAAAATATCCCCTGAAGTATTTTTAAGTCCTGTAAATGATTAAAGAAAAAAAAAACACTTTCCCCAAAACTTCATTTAACAAAATATACACCCTATGCACAAACATGCCGCATTTGTAAATGATACTGTATATGTGACCCGTCACCACGATACCCTGATAAAGTCGCACACCCAAAAGTTAAGAAACGTAGAAAATAATGTAACTAGGATGTAAGATATGAAAGTGAAGTGTCTTCAAAAATCAAAATGTGTATGTCCTTCACATTTTGTAACAGTCTAAATATTTATATTTTACACCCAAAGTATATTTCTTTCTACTTTTATGTTTTGTAAGAGGTGCGACTTTATCAGGGTATCGTGGTGACAGGTCACATATACTTATTTTCCTGCAAAACGCGATTTAAACAATGTGAAAGCATCACACTCCTAACCCCCCCCCCCGGGGGGGGGTACTTTTGCCTGTGTACGTGTATAGCATTAAACTCAAGTTTCCTCCCCATGCAGGAATTCACACTTTTTCTTACGTTAGTAAATCTTGACATATGTTTGCTTACCCATGGTCTAAACTTGGCTTATATGTAACTTTCCTGTTGTATCGGTAGAGTTTACTTTTTAGTTTAATATATGCAAATACTGAAAATAAAAGATTTCCCTGAGCAAGACTACTTTATGTATATAGATGTGCCTAGGCCTACACACTGAAAAGTGAAAGATCAAAAAGTGGTCTCATTTTTCTGGTCCTCTAAGGTTTCATGTCACTTATTTTGTCCCTTTGGTCGAACCCGGTATCATCGTGCGTGTAAGAAAGTCCAAATAAAATGTGAATTGCTTCTTTTCCAATAATAGATTCGGCATGTATAATTTTTCCTTTTTTTCTTTTTAATGACATCTAAGCAATTTGCATTGATACAAGTATCATATCAAAAATTCACTCAAATCTATTACTGTCGGGTAAAATGTTTTACTATCAATGCACAAAATGTTCTTTAAAAAGGGGCGGGACAGGTTTGTGTGTTGAGCAGGAAATTGATACCTGACCACTTTTGAAAATCAGCACTTCTTTTATAGAACTGAATGGAATCTATACCTGTATGATTTATGTATTTGTTTATTGACTAAATTATTATGTTTTAAGCAAGTTGGCAACTCCAACTAAAGATTTGCTTGTATTGATTGTTAGTTTTGTTAAATGGAGTAATGCCAGTGAATGCTCAGTGATTTAATATATCCAAAGAAGATATCCATTAATCAAATACTACTGTAGGTTCTATGTTGGTCTAACAACCTTCTTGATTTCATGGAAACTTAAGAAAAGGAATCTAACATGAAAAGAAACTACAATTATTTTCAGGAGTTTACTATAACCGTATGTTGTCTTTACAAACACAACTTATAATTCATGTGACGACTTTGTGTGGACAAACTGACACAAAAAACTAATTGATATGTTGTTTGTCCAAGTAATTCATTACACTTGCCAGTTCGTTTATTGTTTGATATGTTGTTCAAGCAGTTCATTACCGGTGCCAGTTTTACTATACACGTAAATGTTTATTCCGATATGTACTGTACATTTGTTATAGAACACAAGATTTATTAAAGAGTTCTAAAAGTAGTTCTTTTTAAAAAGTACATTGACATTTAGTTGACAACGTCTTTTGTCTGGTGACTCATAGAACGTGTATTTTGCATCTGTTACACCATACTGAACATGAGTCCATGAAACCAAGCACTAAATTAGTACACTAGTTTACCCACTGCGTAATTTACACTATGATTAAAGAGTAAAGGTATTAGAACGTTCTCCTATCACCGGGGTCGCTCTCCACACGGCCTGCTACGCACCCGCGTCCAGAAAAAGCGTCGAAAAGGGTCCCCGTTCCAGCCCTCGGACGTCGTCGACGTCTTTTGAAAAAGGGTAGCTTTTTCAACACCAATCGCCGGCAATCGCCGCTAAGGGTTTCCTTTTCTCACATGTCACCCCATTAGGGTTACTAATTTGGTTATGTAGATAACGCCATTTAGGGGTGCAAATTTGAGCAAATCTATTAACATCTCCAAAATGAACGTCTGTTAATTATGAAAAGTATAAATGATTTATTAATTTAACCTTTTCAGGTTCTGCAATTTACAATTATGTTTTAGATGAGAAGGACACTTGGGTAGGGTATTAAATTAGTTGATTTCACTGTTTACGGCACTAAGGGTATCAAATTAGTGGATTTCCAGTTCACGCCGCTATAAGGGTATCAGAATCAGTGGATTTCATGGGAGTCACGCCATTTAGGGTAGCTTTTCTCATGCGTTACGCCATTTAGGATTGCAAATTTGGTTAAGTAGATGCGAGTTATTGTCGTCAGCATGCAAACACCTAAATGCCTAACGTTTAAATTCATGTATGTTCTTTTTGAGCCATGATGATGTTAGCACAAGCACATGACATTCAATTGCAATAGCGTGAGATCACCGGTCATCAGTGAATATTCAGAGGCGTCGATTATGTGGGGGCAGGGGGATCGCCCCCCCCCCACCAATGACAATATTGGGGCGGGGCAAGCATATCGATTTGCCCTCCCCATGAAATATTGAGGGGGCAAGCATATCGATTTGCCCTCCCCCATGAAAATATTGAGGGGGCAAGCATATCGATTTGCCCCCCCCCCAATAATTTTGACAACTTGAAAAACATTTAAAAACATTCAAATATATGTTTTAAACACATTGGAAAGCACTATAAAACCATTAAGCATGGCATAAAAATACTATTAAACAAACAAAATGGAAATTTTTCGGCGCGTTTCGCGCGCAACATTCTGTGTTATAATGTGGCGCGCGGAGAAACTTGTGGACATTTTTTTTCCAGTTGTACCCCCCCCCCCAGTCCGAAACATGAATCGACCGCCCTTGTCTGTATTTACGTTAAAAAATCAGATACTATACGCCTTAACTCATGAGTGTTTTTTTTTTAAATTGTGCACAGTGTAATAATGACATTTTACTGTTTTGATATTTGAACAAGAGGTCATTTGATTAATGTGTAACTTACTCAGTAAGTACAGCTAGTTTACTCATCTAGTGCGTGCAATAATTGACTCATGATTTCAGTCAAACTCATATAGTACTCATTTTGTATGTGACATGATGAACTCGCTTCTTGAGTAGGCATGTGCACTCATTTGGTGGAATGAACTCGGTGTGTGAGTTAACTTGTTCACTCATTTGGTATGTCATGATGAACAAGGTATGTGAGTAAACCAGTTTACTAATTTGATGCGTGATACAATTCATGTACTCGCTTTGTGAGTATAACTTGTTTACTCATTTGGTGTGTGACATGATAAACTCAGCGTGTGAGTACAGCCGGTGTACTCATCCAGTGTGTAATTTAGTGTGAACGCAGCGTGTGAGTAAATTTGTTATCAACTCATTTTGGTGTGTGATATGATCAACTCAGTACGTGAGTTTTAACCTTTATTACTCACTGTTGGATAAGCCCAGTGTCAGTGCATTAATACTCATCATTTGAGTACAATTTCTGGACGCAGTGTGTGAGTAAATTTGTTATCAACTCGTTTTGGTGTGTGATATGATCAACTCGTTACATGAGTTTAACCTTTATTACTCACTGCTGGATAAGCCCAGTGTCAATGCATTAATACTCATGATTTGAGTAAATTTCTACGCATTTAACTCTCGTCTGTGAGTACGTATTTACTCAGAGCTGGATAAGCCCAGTGTCAGCGCTGAACCTCACAGAAATGAGTAGATTTGCCCGATTATTTTTTTGTGTGTACAAACAATATGCATTGTGCTATTTCATGAATTATGCTTATTACGAGATTGTGAGATTATGAGACGAGAGAAGACTTGGTATGAATTGCAGATAAAATAGGCATAATTGAAATGTATGGGTTTTGGGGGGTAAAAACGTGACTTGCGTGCCGCGTCCACTTCTGTCTTCAAGTTTACAAAGGTCAAAGAATGTGAAAACGTCATTTATCCAATCCATACCGGAAAATAGGCTTGCAACGTGTACACACGTAACCACGACGTGTCACGGCGCGCTATCATGTTTTGAGTATATTCGCAGAAACTAACCCCCTAATCGACGAAATGTTGGGGTATATAACCTAACAATTCGTCTAAATGCTACAAGCACAATACGAATCATCGCGTTAAGTGACGCAGGTGGTAACAAAATCAATGTAAATCTTCGTTAAGAAAGACTAGGGTCGGCCTTGCGACTCAGCGTCTACAGACTGTGTAAAGAGAATGCCTAACTCTAAATCGATGTGATAGGTTAATCTTCAATTGCTCCAACAAAAAAATAAAGCACATACCTCTACCAGGGGCATCACTAGACCATTTTGAAAAGGTGGGTGTACATGGTAAAAGTCGACTGGTAAAGATGAAAACTTTGACTGCAAGAGTTGTTCTAAGGCCGTGAACGGAGGCATGGGTTTGTTATAAGGATGATGGGCGGGAGTGAGGGCGATTCCACCAAACCGAGTATTTTTGTTCGTCCCTTACCTTTATATTGTCTTTCTGTCCAAATCCCTACCGCGTGTAAGTTTACAATCGAAAATCTATATTTTGAACCCCATTTAAGTAACATATAAATCTTGCATTTTGTTAATTCTTGATAAATTGAGGAGGGTCTGATAGGGGGTTTCCCTCCCAGGATGAGAACATATGAAATTTTCTCCTTAACAATGTGTACTTTTCAGCATCCATTTTTGATGAAGAAATAAATAATTGACATTTTGTTACTGTGACAAAGGTGTGGCGATTCTAGATTGCAGAAAAAATGGGAAGGATCTGGGAAGGGGTTCGCCTCCAAAATTGAGTAAATTTGACAGATTGTTTTTGGAATTGTGTGTTTTTGAGTACCTATTTTGATGAAGAAATGAATAATTGGGCATTTTGTTTTTGTTCAAAAGGCGTTGCGATTTCGTCCAGATTTTTATCAGTGATCCGCGTAACCGGAGATTACCATAGATTTCGTTAGAATCTTTATTCAGGTTTCTTTCTGGTAATTTTTGTTCGCACGATATCTCAAAAACGATAGTGTCAATAACCTTGTAACGTTTGTATCCTACCTTGTCCGCATGCGCGTCACGACGGACGTGTAAAATGAAACAAATGCTCCAAATCAGTTCTTATTAACAGCCCTATACGTTTTAGGTCATTTTTTTTTGTGCGCGTGCGTACGCCGCGGTTTTTTCGCGTGCACCTCTTTACCGACCGAATACCGTCTTTATTTTGATCATTTTGGATGTCAACCTGAATTCTCCATCAATTAAAGCCTTTCCGGACCACCTGGACCCAAAATATCGCTTACAAATCCGAAAAACTTAAATGCAGGCGCATGCGTGCATGCCAAATGAGTAGCACTTAAACAAAACTGATAACTTTCTAGAATTAACGGTGTCCTCTAGTCCTCTACTTTCTATTGTTTATTCTGATAGCCTATAATGCGTAGATAAGAATTTAGGCATCAAATTCCATGCCAAATTCTTCTGACGTCAGCTATGACGTCAAAAAGAAAATCTCTAAAATTAACTATGAACCCTACTTTTCATTGCTTATACTAAAAGCTTAATATCGGTATAACATTTTAGGTATCACTTTGCATGCCCAATTCTTGTGACGTCATCTTTGAGGTCACAGACAGAAAAAAAATCATATTTCGTCCATATCTCTTGACTGGAGTCTAGCAACAAAACTAAACTTGGTACTCAGTAATTTCAAGTCAAAGGTCATCACTGGTGCAAATCATAAGCGAATGCCTCGCGACGAATGCGTACGCGCACGTCGACGGAGAATTTAACGTGATGAGGGACATATTTCAGTAAGCATCGATACTTTTTCTTTTTCTCTTGATTTAATGATCGGAGCGAATACATAGATCACCAACTCGTCCCTGTATAGAAGAGTCATTTGCCTAGGATCCGTGACCTTGTTAATGCTTCCTTTGTTTCTTAACGAATTTGGCTAAATGGACATATTCTAAGAAAATATAGCACCTATGCATTTTTCAAAAATGGCGGGAAAATTGTGTAAACGGCCACTTTTTTTAATGGCCGCCGACGCCATTTTGAAAAAAAAAACAAACTAATATTTTTAGAACTGTAATCCCTATATCAACAAATTGGGTATCATTCTCCACTATATCCTACATGCTAAACCTTATGAAACATTTTTTTTTTTTTACAGTTTGGGTTCATCTTGACTTCAAATCCAAGATGGCCGCCGACGTCATGTTGAAAATCATAAAACTTAAAGGGACCGCAAAGTCGCAAGTCGTGGGC
>JZLH01S0558067.1:23152-34509 GCA_001188425.1 Eucidaris tribuloides
GAATTTTCATGTAACTTGGGTGAAGTATGTATTATGAGCCACCAATGAACTGATTAGATTTTGGAGTTCAAAGGTCAAAATGTCAAAGGTCACCGGGCCTAAAATATGTCTGATTCGGGCTCGTTACCGCGATAACTTGAGAACAGCTTATCGGATATTGATGTAATTTGGGTGAGGTATGTATTATGGGGCATAAATGACATTTCAGAGTTGAACGGTCAAAGGTTACGATGCCCTGTACATTCAAAGTTTGGAATTGGACGGGGGTGCGGAGGCGAATTGCTCTAGTTTTTTCTTAATCTGGATATATGATAAAACTTCACGGGGAATCATGGAATCATGCAAAATTACTGCAGGCGTTTTCTAATTGCTGTACTGTGGAAATGGAGCTATGTTTATGTTTACGTGTAGCTTTGTGTGGATGTGTGCATATTCATATCATATCAGTCCGTGTGTGTGTGTGTGTGTGTGTGTGTGTGTGTGTGTGTGTGTGTATATATATTATATATATTATATTACATTTATATACACATACTTACATATAACAAAGTACACAGTAGATATGTATGTTTTTAAATCATTTTCTGAAATATATTTTAAATGTATTTTAGATATGCTAACGACTGTAAAAGAAATAGTCTACTGTTGTACGCACATGATTAGAACTTGACTGGGTTCACTGTACAATTGCCAATGTGTGTCCTTGCTGTAAGACCTATGTACACACTGCCAACATGACATGCACAAATCAAAATACCTTCCTAATGACTTTCTTTGTTCTTTCCCACGTTCTATTACATGGAAAATTTCCAGTGGATATATGCACGGGCAACACAAACCACCATCACATCCAGGAGCATAGAGGGTACATTCCCCCTTCCTACCACACCTCCCCAACCCCCATCGCCAAAGAAAAAGTTTGAGTGACATTTTTAGCTTTTATGGAAGGGGGGCACTTTACTTTTTACACAAGACACCCCTTTTGGACCCTAGGAACCCTTTGCATTTATCTCATGATTTATAGACAAATAGATGGATAGACAGACAGATAGATACATGTAAAGATGCATCTATACAGAGGGATATACTTCTGTTTACAGCCAGAGAAGGAATGTTATTGTCTTTTCAATCAAAGTGCAAAATTCACCCAAGCACCAGGTTTCTTTTCTGATGAAATAAACTGCCAATGATGAGAACAAAAAAGGGGGGTCCTGAAGTCCCTGAAAAGATGTCTTGAAAATAATTTGTAATACCCCACCCCCCCCCATAAAAAGAAAGAAATACACGTATGAATAATCCCAAGAATGACTTGGCATGAGCCAATTTGAGGCCGCCTCTCTAACAAAATTCTGGTTACACCTCTCTCTAGTGTTGGAAAAGCACTTTTCCTTGTCAGGTGGACACTTGATTAGTTCAATCTCTACGAATAACTACATGCACTCCCCCCCCCCCCCCAATGCCACCTCCCCACTAATATAAACATAACAGCCACAGCTGGCATGAATTAATGTCACCCGGATTTCAGGAAATCGGCTAAGTAACATTTCATGGACTTGGCGTTAGCTGAACTCGCTTGTGAAAACCATTAAAGTGCATTCATTACTTCCTCTGACCCCCAAAGAGATAAAGCAATTTCCTTTCATTAATCTGTCCACCTCTAGTTATCTCGACAAAGAATTCCCTGGCCGATATAAGCCATGGAATATGAGTATATACAATAAACATAAAAAACTTGGCCTTTTAATAATCCTGTCTAAGATAGAGCATACATTCTAATGAGTAATTTCTCAAAGAAATCACAAAAAAGATATTAAATCATAGATACAAATAAGAACGAATACACTTAATAAATTTGTATCAGCATATTTTATTACATTAAATATACATTTTGAAATGAGAGAGATACATTCAGCTGCTTTGCAATGAGGCATACTACAACAAATCCTAATTTCATATTCATTGTCTCTGATGACCTCACATTATTCATTTATGCATCAGATGTATCACAACTTTTCACCACATACAGTGGTACTTTCTCCCAAATTACATTACCATTGGACACTCCTAACCCGAGACCTTTAACTTTGATGACTGTGCAGAAACATTTTACTGACACTTACTAGTCATAGCATCAAACTCCTTTCCTACTGGTCCTACTGGACACTCCTGAAGTTATTCATGGCAAATGCAAATTAATACAAGCTTTGCTGACCCTTGACCATTGACATATTACTATTATACACAAAGTCTTGCACAACAAGAACCAACTTATGCAGAGACATAGAAACAAATGGAGAGTTGCTCACATAGAGCACACAAGTGTATTGTAAACATTGTCAAAAATTTAGTGCTAACTTAATTTACAGTTGACTAAATTTACTCAAACTTTCAAGTAAATGTATGTATTCCCCGATTTTTTTTTCTGTGTCTAGTCAAAGCAATGCACTATTGGCCTGGAAAGCCTGGAATTTAGTTAGGCATCATTCTGTGAAGATGACCCTCAAAATTCAACATGGGCATAACATCTATTAAGACCAAAATACTCAAACATGACAAAAGTACAAGAAGACACACTTATCATTCAGTTTGTTGAAGCTACAGATGACGTTGTTTAAGTTGACCTTGCACAAGTGGAATTATCGCCCATCTTGAATATTTTTGCCAGTTCCATACAGTATGTCCAATTCCTCACTCAAATTTTACATACGTGTATCAAACAATAGGAACCAACATGTTAAAGGCAAGGTCCACCCCGATGTCAAGTTGGTTTTAATAAAAGCAGAAAAATGAGAGAAACCCAATAACGAATGTTTGGCGAAAATCCACCAAACATTAGCGGAGATATGACGTTTCAAAGTTTTAAATTTGTGAAGTCACACACGAGCAGCTAACCATATGTCATGTAATAAAAATTCCATAAATTGCCACTTTTTATTGGTGCATGATGATTGAATTTTTTTTTTTCATGGGAGCATGTATGAAACAATGATTCTAATTATATATTGAATGCACAGGTAATTTCTTTTTCAATTTTCTGAGAAGGGCCTGTTTCAAAATTGTCGTAAACATGTCGGACGGAATTTGATAGCAAATGTGGCTGTCATTTTTGTTCCAGAGGTAGTGAGCTTAAATTCTTCTACATGGATATTGAAAGCATACATGGTTTTCAGAATATTAGATTATCTTTCCATAAGTCTTCTCTTAATTTCTCTTAGGCTGCAAAAATTGAGCATGTCGGACGGAATCGATAGAAATGAGGACCCCCTGACTTTAGGTATTCAAACTGGTATTCTATCGAAAGTTTTACTGATTAGTTACAAATTCCCAGCCAAATGAACAGACAATCAATCATACACTCAATTCTTAAAAAGGCTTAAAACAAACATGGTTGTCATGGAAACAGGAACAGCTCAAAATGGGGTCATGTCGGACGGAACACATTATGTCGGACGGAATGAAAATGTTACTATTTTGGCAACTTGCCAAAATACTTAATTTCTTAGCTTTAATAGGAAGGTCATGGTAGGTATTAATGTTATTAATATTAAAAAGAGTTCAAAACTATTAATAATTTTTTTACCATGGAAACATTGAAAAAATTCCGTCCGACATGTCACATTCCGTCCGACATGATCAAGTGTTAATACTGTACACTGTATGTAGCATGTTGCCAAAATAATTAATTTCTTAGCTTTGATAGGAAGGTCATGTCATGCATTAATGTAATTGATAATGAAAAAGTGTTCACCTGTATAACTTTGTTACCATGGAAACATTGAAAAATTTCCGTCCGACATGTTACATGCAGGTTCTATCCGATCAAGTGTTAAAGTGATAGGCTAACATTGTGGAGCTTCAATTTAAAAAACTGTCAAACTTTGATATCTGAGCTACATAGCAGTGTTCAAATGGACAAATAAACACCCTAGAATACAAAAGTTTGGAAAGTTACACTGCCATTGGCAAGTTATACGTGAGTAAACAATAAAACTTGGGGCGAGTTTTATTAACGTAGGTGTACACAAAGTAAGTCTATAGGCGGAAATGGGCAAGTGAAATCTGGTCAACTTATGATTTTCACTTTTTTAAAGCACTAAATAATCATTTTGAAATACAATTTTTTCAAGGCTTCATTTTTAGACCTCATCAAAGACACTGGTAACATGGGGAATCATGCGGCTCAGATTTGTTTAACTGTGGTAAATGTTAGCCAATACCTTTAATAGTAAACTAATTGTTTGTTGTGACTTGTGCTTTGTTTTACTCCCCAATATGGATTGTAAAGGCTAATTACTTGCCAAATTGAAAGTGAATTGGGTGTTCTGGCAGTTAATTACATGAGAAATGTAGGAAATTCCATACAAAATTGCACTGAAAAGATGGTGATCTTTTCAATTAACTCACAATCAAAGTTACAGAATTTACCATTTTCCATTTTCAAAGTACATGTAGTGCAAAATTTCAAGTGGTATTTTCGCTAAAAAATCGTAAGTACGAGTATGAACAGAAATATTTGTCAAAACCTGACATTTACCTTTGTTTCTATTTTTTCTTACTAAAATGTAATATAGAAAACAATGGAAATGGGTCCCATTGCTAATTTCTTGTTTTTTTTTATACCCCCACAAAATGAAGTTTGAATGGTGACTGTTGGCATACTGTTGGACGGGTGGTTGGTTGGCAGGCCATTGCAAATCTTGCAGATCAAAGTACTGCAGTACTTCCTTAGTTTTTTACCAATGCCCACGAGATTTAGCTCACACATTGGTGTTTGATATTTACATATCAAATGTGTTGGAAAGTGTGTTGCCGTGATAACAGCACACATGACAATAAATCATGGAAAAATGTTGTGGATCAATCTACGCCGAAAGTGTTTGACCAATGATTGAATGAGATTGGCAAAAAATATTGATATTGCTCTTGGGATGAAGATATGCAAGAAACATCTTTTTAATGTGTCGGAATCTGCATTACCATGGTAATGGCATTGTATGGAGATAATTTCGAGATTTTAACACATAAGGCTGTGCTGATGGGACGGGGGTATACAATCCCACCGGCGATATTTCTCGTTCTTCTTCTGGTGGGGGGGGGGGAGGCAGAGTCAGAGTGAGTCAATAATGGCACAACATTTACCATGGTAAATTGTAGATCTAGTACCTACATGTATGTGATATGGTGTGGTAGAGTATTTTTTTTCTGAAATAATAATAGTTAAATTAAATGTAAACTGTCTGTCTATTGTTAAACAGTAGAATAAGAATTGCAAAGAAACCATGTCAAAATTGTACGTGTGATGTGGTATGTTTCTTCCATTTAGGCTCTTTAATCACTTACTTTGTAAAAGGTTTTCAAACTCTAACACAACATCTGCCCCTTTTGTACGTACCACCAGTATAACATCCATCAAAATTGGTTACAATGAAATTACCCCCCCCACCCCACTCCAAAAAATACCCTACCAAATGTTATTTTCACCCATACATGTAGTAATAGGATCTAAGTAAAGATATGCAGAATGTGCACATTTGGTGATCATCTAGCAGAAGAACAGATGGAAGTGAGTATTGTCCTAAGGATCCTTCCAAAGTACTTCAGATTAGATACATGGAAAGACAACTTACAAAGGATCAAGCAGTCTTTTCAATACCAAGTGTGTACCCACAGTAAAGATGGATTCCTCTTTTCCACAAGCATCATACCCTGTCAAATCATATCGACAGTGTCAACCCACTTCCATCTGTTCCCAGGAATGATATTGTGGACAGGCATATCAAATATTGTATGCTGAATTTATTTGACTTGAGGCAACCATAGCGATGATTGTTTGACAATCGCCCAATTTCACTAGTGCAAGTTTTTGACCGTGTAAGCCTTGATCAGCAGCAATAAATCAAGACATTATGTAATTATTTAAATGCTGTTTAAATGGTAAATGAATGTATATGACCACTCATACACACACACAGTGTATATGTACTTCAGTATGTGTCAAATGTGCTGAATCTCACAAAGTTCCGTCCGACGTGCCAGTTTTCATGTCGGACGGAAAATAAGTCACGCTTATTTTTCTCTTACTTAATAAAGGTAAATTTTGAAAATAATTATTTGTGCTAGTACTGCATCTAAATCATTGATACTTGGCAGGGAAATATAAATAAAATTGCTGATATTTTTTTATTGAAAAAACTTCTTGGAAAATTTAAGCATGTCGGACGGAAAAATTTTGGTTATTAATACGTTTATGGTGTGAACGTGTCATTAATACGTTTCTTTCATTGTTCTGCTTTTATTAAAACCAACTTGTCGTCAGGGTGGACCTTGCCTTTAAATGATTCACCTGAGTCAAATTGGCCACAACTGTAGTTCTTGGTGTTTAATGGATTCACATTTTGATCTCTGCTCGTCAGCTTGATGGAAAAAATGCCATAATTTTTGCCTTTTCTCTCTGCCTTTCTCATTTCTCTGCGAAAAGTACAGTCATGATACTTTTAGCCCGCATTTCCCTCTATCTTCATCTCCGACATGAAAATGTGTACAAAACTGTAACTCATATTTTGGCTTAGTCAAAGTGATTTATGGGGTCCCCAGAAATTTGACTTAGTCTCAAAGTTGACAGTATCTAGCAGTGAAGGTGTGTATACAACTTGTCATATAACTGTTGTTCATTTCGAGAGTTGACAGACTATACAGACAGGCCACTAATTAATTTTAAAATTCGTGAAACAAAAACACAGACACATCACCATACTTTCACCTTGACCAAGTTCATGCACAGAATAACTGCTATGAGTTTACATCCTGTTGATCAAATTTTAATGTTTTTTTTTTTTTTAGGGGGGGGGGGTATTGTTTTGATGTCATAATGTGGTGTGCCAGGATGTCTACACCACAAAATTATTGGGACAGCTGATAGATGTAATTTATGATAAGAGAAGGATGCAACAAAACAATTTTATAAATTATAATGTGTAATGGAAACACAGGGGTGGTGCTTGGAGGGGGGGGGGCAAGAGGGGCAGCCACCCTCTGAGATTTTCAAACTAGAATGGAAAAAAAATCGAGGCATTTAAGAATGTGTAATTCATAAATTTATTCATTTCTTGACAATTTCATCCTCAACATTTTGGAATGTGTAATTCATAAAATTTATTTATTTCTTGACATTTTCATCCCCAAAAATTTTTGCCCTCCCGAAGACTTTACCCTAGCACTGTCCCAATGAAACACAGTAATTGGGTGTTTATTTGCTAGTTGTGTACATCTCTTTTCAGAGTTACATTTTTACCTATTTCCATTTTTACATAGAATTGCAGTTTCTGGTTTAACCCGTTGGAGACGATTTCATTTCCCTATAACACGTGAATTCCATAGACCCCAACACGAGTTAACTCGTACTTAGTCTCCAACTGGTTAAAAAAAATTGTGTTACTTTTTTGGTTTGAATTATGTGGGCAGAAGGTGAGGAGGGTTTATGCACATTAGCTTAAGAGTTTGGGAAGGGGAGGGGAGGGGAATGAATACAGGGAATGACGACTGATAAGGGACATGGGGAATGAAAAAAGAGAATTTAACAGAGGGAATGAAGAAAATGAATAAACATACAAAGGAAATGAAGGGAGGAGATAGTGGTCTATATCTGTGACTCAGACTAATAAAACCACTGATCTTTGTCACTTCACAGCCAAGCTCATATTTGATTTCGAAAGCAATAAATAAAACTTTCCATTATGAGAGATTTCACAACTCTGCCACTGCACTGCTAGACCTTGGGATAACGACAAGTGAATACGTGACAATGACCATGCACATCACCACCCAATTTGTATACCTAACCTTGACCTTACAGATAAACTTTACATATACATGTACATTTTTATACCATGCAGTCATTCATAGAAGCATATGCACTATGATAGTTCTGTCAAAGGTAAATGACATGATTGGGGGGGGGGGGGGTAGTCCTCAACTTGGGGTGAAACTATTCCAGAATCAAGTAAACTGTGCAAGGATTCTACTGTGAAAATGTTGTAGTCAAATTATGACTTGTTCTAACATAACATCCATCAATATGCCTTGTGACAGACAAATCTCTCGAGTAGGTTTCCAATGGGATCTATTTATATCATGGCTCAATAGAAACAAAATGCTAGTACATTAGGCTTAAGAAAACAAATTCAAGATAAATCCTTCCAGCCAAGAGATACACTCCAGCTGGCGTCTCCATTGATATATCTCTCAACCTGTTTGGTTCAAGAGGCATTTTTTAAATTTCTCCCAATCATGTCACTGCCCTTTAATGTACAAACTTTTTCTGACCCAAATTATCACTGTAATCAAAGAAATTGCTATGTCACCATCAAATACACCAGGCTATGAGAATATTGCTTTTAGTTTGTGAAGTTTCTTGTAACATTGCCAAAGTTTGTGACCCGTCTTGGTACCTTGCTGCATCTCTTTTTAGATTTTTTACTTTGAAAACTCTCTAGTATGTATGCATGTATCTCAACTGATGTAGCTGATCAAAATTTCTGGCACTGGCAGCTCCAAGAACCTGACGATACACTCCTCCTCCAGTATTATACATGTCCCAGTTATCAGTGCACACCTCTTCTGAAGTGACAAGTCCCTGTCCAAAAGTCGGGAAGTCTCATAAAATTGCCCCAATGTT
This sequence comes from Eucidaris tribuloides, assembly GCA_001188425.1. Classification (NCBI taxonomy): domain Eukaryota; kingdom Metazoa; phylum Echinodermata; class Echinoidea; order Cidaroida; family Cidaridae; genus Eucidaris; species Eucidaris tribuloides. The sequence continues at coordinate 31,827 of JZLH01S0558067.1, forward strand.
GGTGACTTCTTGAGGTACCTCTGCTTCATCTCTTTTGAGATTACTTTTCTCTGAAAACCCTCTTCGAAAGTAGCAGATCAATATCAATGGGGGTTTCAAGTTTGGTGTTGAAATCTGGTATTGGTGTTGTAACAACACCAACACCGGCTTAGAAACATCACCCCCCCCCCGAAACTTGAAATCAGACCTGGGCCCTGTCTCATAAAACTTTGCAATTGATTGCAACTCTCAAAAATCGATCGCAAGTTGATTTCAACGCAATCAGAACCGCGCAGTATTTTTAAGACTTACATCAATTTTTGTATGGTTGACCTAAAAAATTATGATATACTTCCTGTAGTCCTTGTGTTGACGCTGGTGTTGAATATCATCTGCTAAACTTAGTACCGTGGTTGGTATTTGTGATATACGTGTAATTTTTTTATTCATCAACACCAACCCCTAGGGATTAAGGAAAATCTTGACTTCAAGTTTGGCGTTGGTGTTGGTGTAGGTCTTGTTATGGCAGAGCTAATATGCATGTGTGTTGGCTATGAAGTAAGCTTCACTGTGTGACGCAAACCACTGAGAGTACCTTTTGCCCTTAAAAACTGACATTAGACAAATTGATATTAAACTTCCATATGAAAATAGAGAAAAGAAAGGTAACTTGTCTTTCAGATTCATACAATTTTTCTGGCAGGCAGTATGGATTTAATGTTATTTTTGTACATTTATCCATTTTTGTGGCAATACGCATAATGTCACACAGTGTTGTGTGCAATCGATAGTGCAATCGGTATTGTGACTTAAACTGAGCTCGGTGTTGGAGCTCAGTTTAGTAGACGATTTTGTTTTTTCAACACCAACACCAAACTTGAAATCACCCACAGGTAGCTCCAAATACATGTTGACAGACTCCTTTCTATTCTCGTCTACATGTCCCAATTATCAGTGCGTACCTCAACTGAGGTTACGAATCCTCTTCCCAAAGTCTGGAAGTCTCGTAGAATTGCTTTCATGTTGGTGACCTTTTCAGGTACACTTGCTGCATCTCTTGTTTCTTAGTTACTTTCCCCTAAAAACCTTCTTCCAAACTAGCTGATTGATACCTCTACCAGCTCCAAATACACGTAAACACAACTCCCCTCCATCTCTTTCACATGTCCCAGTTATCAGTGCGTACCTTAACCCGTTGGTTACGGGAACCGGATGTGCCCTGTGTTAACTCTATGGGATTTTCCAGAATCTCGGAGGCAACGGGTTAATCGAGGTTACGAGTTCTCTTCCCAGCGTCTGAAAGTCTTGTAAAATTGCCTCGATGCTTGGTAACACTTTGGCTATCTGCTGCATCTCTTTTTTTAGGGGCGGGGGAGGGGTTACTTTTCTATGAAAAAACCCTCTTCTAAACAAGCAGATTGATATCTCTAGCAGCTCCAAATGCACGTCAACAGACTTCTTTCCATTTTGGTCTACATGTCCCAGTTATCGGTGCGTACCTCAACCGAGGTCACGAGTCCTCTTCCCAGCGTCTGAAAGTCTTGTAGAATTGCTTCGATGTTTGGGACCACTTCGGGTGTCTTTGCTGGTGTGGAGGCAGAGTTCTTTGGTACCTTGGCTTGTGCTTGCATTGCCTGTAAAAAAAAAATGAAGCAAGACAACACAGGAAACCCAAAACAAACTTTAAAAGTGGCTGTGTTAGGCAAGTAATGCAGCTACTTTTTTGCTTGTTTCTAACTGTACTGATATCTGTTACACAAAGAGTGTGTCATGATTTTCTTCTATCTCTCTCCTATCTTTTTCATTTGAATAACAGCTTTACAATTCTACCAAACATAAAGATGTGAAAATAAGTTACAGTATATCCTCACAACTTCCTCTGAACAATTATCCTCAGATGATAATGACCTTTAAAATTACCCCCAAAGACAATTGTGCACATATCAATTATACCCCTGGGACAATAAATGCTGAGAAAATTACCCATTGGGTCAGTTTCTATGTAGGACATTACCTCAACACCCCCAACCCCTCCCTCCCCCACACCAACCCCCCCCCCCCGAACCTCCCTTACCTGGATAATTATCTGTGAATGTGATTTTTTTTTTTTTTTTTAGGGGGGGGGGGGTTTTACGGTAAGTATCTTGGAGGTTCAATTTATCAGGGTTTTATTGTCAGGGGAGAGGGTTAACTACCCTAGGGGTAATAATTCCTGCTGTAGTTGATATGGGGGTAATTGTCATGGGTTCATATATTACATAACTTCTAATTTAGCTGCAAATTTATTAGTTCAATTAATTTGACACACTTGATTAAAGCGTTCCTTTCAATACAAATTATAATCACTGAAAACTTGGTTTAAATCTACACACACAAAGTGTGTAAATTAGGAAAAACAGTGCAAGCCAACACTTTTGATTATTAGCACTTTAACTCTTAACGTACTAAAGTCACAAATCTGCACCACACAATACATACAATGTCTATAGAGCTGTAATTTCTGAGGCACATTAATCCTTACTGAACTGGGGGGGGGGCCTCTCAGGCCCCCTCCCCTGATGTTTCAAGCAACACAAAAAGCTCTCGCTGCGATGTTTCATCACTTTTTTCCTTCGAATCCCCCGCATCTTTTAAGACCATTTTCGCGACATCCCGGATACAGTTCCAGAGTTACACATAATTTTACACATGCATGATGCACCAA
>JZLH01S0558067.1:34856-65160 GCA_001188425.1 Eucidaris tribuloides
GCTCAAAATAGCCCAGTTGAGTTACAAGTTAAGCACCACATTCAGAATTCACATGATAAGTCTATGGAATTGCATTACAGTGGTACAGAGAGGGTTCAAGTACCTTAAATGGCTGAGGTTTGAATGCCGGCCTCCTCCACAGCACGGCGACAATGTCTCCTCCATACGTGTCATGGAAGAATAGAGCTATGTCATCAAATGCTTCCTGCAGTGAGTGGCAAAACAAATTAGGAAATGATGATAGACACATTAAAGCCTCCATTCCTCAGCAATAAAGAAAACAGAAAAAAAATCAGGGATATGCAAAGTTTCACACGGAAAATGGGAAATCATGCAATGGTGTTAAGTAATAACCTTAGAATTAGTAGTAAATTACAAAATAAACAAATGTGAAAATATCTAAAATCATTCTTTAACAAAATAATACCACAACCATGCATGAGAGTAACTCTAATCACCCTAGCCAACCCTTCTGCGGGCTCCTTTGCCAGCCGTCTTTCTCACTTCCATGACTACCGCTGCTCCATTTCACTGAGGCTGAACTGTAATCATGCAAGTATGGTGTTTATATACATGTACATGGTTTTGAGTAACAAGGAAAACAAAAAATTTGACAAACGGAATTTTGATTTTGGAAATGGAGAAATGGAGGCTGTAAGACATATTCTAAGCATTCATCATGAAAGACAAGACTCCAATACTGGAATTCAGACTTAAATTGTAGAAATGACAAGAAAGATTTGATTGCCTTACATTTAGAGGGAAATAGTATGATGGCAATCAGTCCTGATTTTGGAATAAGACTACCAGTAGTCTCAAAATCAAATAACTATTCAAAGATTCTACTGTGAAAATTGTGAGATTAAATATCTTTTTTAAAACAATATTATTTGCTGTAACAGGCAAATCTGTTGTTCAAACACAATTTCTATCAGAATCATACTAGTTTAATTCAGTACTGGTATATTCATGCTTGTTTCTCCTCAAGTAAACAAATTAAAGACAAATCCTTTCTGCCAAGATCTACACTCCAGGTAGTAATATACATTGGTTTATGTTTTAACTCGTTTGGTTTTTGAGACATTTTCAAGTGCTTACAATCATGTCATTACCATTATAATGCTTTTAGGCAAGACATTTCACAAACCTGGAGTAGCATAAGAAGAACTGTGCTTACTGTATATTTTTGTTGTTACGGTGATTAAGAATGTAATACTAATGAAATGTTCAAGAATAGACTAAAACTCATCTGTTGAAATGTAACTTCGGAAAAATTGTGGACTTTAATACTGTGATCTTAGTATAGTATCTGTCTACATGTATATACTGCCATTTTTTTTTGCACATTTTCATTGCTGAGCACACTAGAAACAACTGTATAGAATGTGTTTCACACAAGCAGCATATTATTATATCGTTGTATGGCCGGCACATGTTCCTGGCAGAAGGGCCTCAACACTAAATTGCCTCTAACTTGAAAACCATTGACTCTTTTCACATGAAATCATAGTAGTATGATATTTTTAGATCCTTCTGTCAGTCTGTTAAGTGCAAATATCAAATAATGCAATATTTCTCAAATTAGAGAGAATTTGTTAAAGATCTTCTACCCGAAACAAATGCTAAGGCCCTTCTGCAGGGCACAAGGCGATATTATTGAATTTACAAGTAGGAAGGAAGACAGGGGGTTACACGCAGACTTTTCCAGGAAAAGCCCAATTTCCAAGCAGAGATTTTTTATTACATCTGACCTGGATGGCCCATTGGGGTCAGACAACCTACTGCCTACTGCCTGGGGGGAGAGGATGTGGTAAAGTACTTGTAGGCTAAAACTTAGGCTGTGTTCACACGGCGACCAAAATGTGACTGCAAACACGACTGCAATCGCAATGATTAGAGACCAACCGTACACTTAAGAAAAAAGTCTTCGTGGAAAAGGTCTTGGTTTCAGTCTTGAAATCGAGACCGAGACCATTGCAGTGTTATAATCTCGAGGTTTCGGTCTCGAGACCAAATTTTGGAGGTCTCGGTCTCGGAAGGAAAAAGTCTCTGTCTCAGAGGTGCAAGTCTCGGTCTCGACACTCAAGGTCTCAGTCTCGGTCTTGAAATCACAAAGACCTTGACAATTTGGTAAAGGTATTGACTATTTAGGCATGATCTTGGTCCCAAAATCAAAATTGAGACCATGACCATTAAAGTGCTGTGATCTCGAGACCCAATTTTGGAGGTCTCACTCTCAAAAACACAGATCTCGGTTTCGAAACTCAAAGTATCGGTCTTGGAGGTGCAAGTTTCGGTCTCGGTCTCGGGACAAATGGGCAAGGTCTTGGACCGGGTCTCGAACATTGCTTTGCGGACATCACATTTAGAATTCAAACTTCTAGTGAAGAGACATGGTTATTACTTTTGGGTACTCGCTCAATTAACCACGTATCAGATCATTACATGGCTGTGATACACTTGTATGCATGCTACAGATTGCGTGGACTTTCAGGAGAAGTTAATAAAAGGTCAAATAAACTCCGCCTCCCAAATCATATTTTAGAGGCATTGATGGTGTTTCAAATCAATGGGTCGATTAAATCAATACCAGTAATATAAATCATGATTTTTTTTGGGGGGGGGGGAAATCAGTGATTTAAATCAAATAAATCAATTAATTGATTTAAATCGTAATTTAAATCATGATTTGAATCATAAATAACACCAACCCTTCCAAACAAATCTAAAAAATCGCCAACCCTGTTTAGAAGTCAAGTCATTCACACGAGAAAAACATGACATGATTTGGGAAAATTGTGATTAGAAGACACCTTTGGCACACGATTTGAATTTCATAATTCTAGTTTGCTTCCACACAGATACAAACACTGTTATCAGAGTGATCAGCAATTGCAGTCACTTTGCATTCATCTTTTGAGCACTATGTGAAAACAGTTTAACTGGAATTAAAGCAAGATTCTACAGAAGAGATACTTGGGGAAAAACTGACCTAGATCTGTGGTTGACCACAGGGAAGGCTTGTGGGTTTTCCACTTCTCCCCTTCCCCCACCCCCGAGCAATCACTTTTAGAATCACAAAATATTGTAAAATTTCTAAATGTTTGAATGTCTGGTGCCTGGAGAAAAGGATGTGGGGAGTACTTGTCGGCCAAAATTAAATACAGAACAGCAACATTAATACAGAACTTCAAGATACTCAGAAACACTGACCTGGATCTTGTAGTGTAGCAACTGGAAAGCTACCGCGATGGAATTCCAACAACCCCCTGCCCCCCTCCCCCTCCCAGTTATCATTTTCAGAATCACAACACTATTTTAGAAATCAAAATTTTTTAGAATCTACTTAATATTACCCAGGAGAGTTGAGGTGGTGCACACCTGTGCAGGTGTGATATGGTCCAATGATTAGGGAGAGTAAAGTTGTGAAAGCGCAAATTAAAGGTACTGATCCAAGACTATAAACGAACAACATTACCTTTTTCCCAACATTACCTTTTTACTACCTAGGGGTATATATTGGTATATGTTTCAACTCATTTGGTTCTTGAGGCATTTTTGACATCTTCCAATCATGTGACTGCCCTTTTAGACAAAGTAGGGTGGGGACTTGAGTATCCGGACACCTAATTTTCAAAAATTTTCTGGACATGTTGCCAAACTATGTATTTTTTCAAATGATCATTTTCAATATTTTCAAGAAAAATCAAGAGTTATGGGAAGAAAAATTAATGCTGCCTACCCACGTTCTGTTTGCAACTTCACACAATAGTTCCCTGACAAATAAAGCGCCGTTCTAACGCGCGGTGTCCGGGTACTCAACCCGTCAGGAAATACAACCTCTCATGATACTGTACACTTGTTCTCACACTAGAATTTTCATTGAATATGTTTTTTTAAATTACAAATAGTAGTAGTAGTAGTAGTAGTAGTAGTAGTAGTAGTAGTAGTAGTAGTAGTAGTAGTAGTAGTAGTAATCCAGGATTTAAATCCAGTTTAGTCCTGACTACTGGAGTGGCCGGATTTACCTTGCACTCACAGAAATTGCTCTCACCCCCTCCTCTACTTCACCCTATATGGCACATTCTCCTCCCTCAATCCAACACTCCTCCTACTACTACTACAATTATCTTATACTATTACGCAACATGTTCACATTCATGCCAATGTTGTGTACAAAAAAAGAATGTGAGATTGATGCTCTGTCTCAACAGGAGCCCACCCGTAATAAATTCAAAACTTTATTGGTTTTAAAGCCAACATGACATCTCACAAGACAGCTGAATATTATATTGCCAAGAAAAGTGGTAAAACTAATGGTTCATTTTCTAAACTGGAGGTTTGTTATTTGATATATCTGGATCCTATTATTGTATTTGTATTTATTTATTCACTGAATTTAAAAAAAAACATAAAAAGTACAAATATTTACATGATTTACAGATGAAAACATTGAGATCTCATTAGAAAAAAAAGGGATCAAGAACGATAGGATATCAGCTCTGTCTGTATAAAGACATTGTAACCATGTACATTCATGTAGATCTATAATTGCAGAAGCATGCTAGCACTTAAATCCTTGTTACCTCATTTATCCATTTGTTTGAAACTGTGTTTTGTTTTATTGCCTATTTTCACCCTTTTGATATCAATAAAAACAGAAAAAAAATATTACCCTGAGTTCCTGCAAGTAACACTGGACGGGGTCAAAGTTGACGACTGGAATGTGCTTAGATTCTTGGAATAACTTCATCGTCATCATTCTCTTCTCGCTGTCCGAGTCCTGTGCAGCGTCAACAGCCTGATTCCTCCTGGGGAGAAGTTTGTGTCTCAGGTGGATGATGACGTCATAGGGCTCCAGGGGAGGTCGGAAAATTTGCTAAAAAGGAAAAACACGGTGACAGCCATAATTTGTCTCGCCCTATGTGCATGCAATGATTCTAGCAAATTCATTCGCTTGTAAATTCTAATCCCTATAGGGCATATATCGTCAAAGGTAGTTTACAAATGGGTTATATTTGTAAAGTTTATCAACTCTTGCAGAAACTTGCTGGTAAACGTTAACATTTGACAACATTTGACCTCATTTGACCTTAAACCGTCGGCTCAGGTGAGCAATAAACAAGAAACTGGCTCATTTATTTGATACTGTCAGAGTTCTAATTATTTTCTATACATGTATTTTGGTCAAACACATATGTGACCGTGCATCACAAAACCAAACAAAAAGTAGCCAAAAATGATTTTTCAGTTAACATCAGATTCTCATAGAGGAGTCTCTCAGCTTTAAAATGATATATAATTTGTCAAAAATGGATGTTCCTAACCCTCTCAAATAAGAGAGAGAATGTTTAACCCGTTCAGATGTTACTTTTGAGAAAAACGGCTTTGAAGTTAAGGGTCTATTCTGTCATGTGCACAAGCAGCAAAAAGCGTGAGGGGAACAAAAAGGTGATTTAAATCTCCATGGCAGTCACTATGAAGGGATTATCAGATTACCACCAAACTTAGCAGGCATATTAATTAGGTCCTCTTCATTATTATATTTAAGTTTCAATACACCAATGTACTTCATTCAAAAGTTATGGAGTGTAAAAGTTGTTGGCCTGTCCTTCACATACACAACTTAAACTGCATGTTATGCTTCCAAACTTCATATTAAGAGTTGTACTTTCAGAAAATATCAAAAACTGAAAATGGAACATGTTGACCCTTTACTCATATTTTCAGCCCTAGCGTAAATTTACCCCCAGCGATTTTATGGTGGTTTCGTGATGCACAGTCACATATTACATGATTTAGAGACATAAACCAGGTGTAATTGCGAATTTTAACTCCTAACATGCCAGCGGATTTAAACCTGTATGGAGTTTATGTGTATTATTTGGTGCAGATCTGCAACATTGGTATGCTTAGAGTTAAAAGTGAATTACTAGAATTAGCAATCACAACATAAATAATGCATGTTTACTGAAACTAAATATTTATTTTGTTCCCATGTCCCCCACACTTATTATTTTCTTGCCTTGTTTTTATTTTCATTTTTTCTTCAATCTACAATCAAGTCACACTAACAAATTGGTATAGGTATTGTTTCGCTTTTGTTTTTTGCAAGTCAACGTCAAGTCACAAGTTAATGCTTAAAGATTGGATTTGGGATTTGCAAGTCCATTATTTCCCTTCATTATCAATACCAAACGGTAGTTTAGTACTTACAAATGGTGTGTTGAAAGTTTGAGATCCATACGTCATGAATTTGTTGTTTTATGAGAAAAACTAATAACGTCATGTTACCGATTTTTGTTCTTTCCGCGAGTTTAAATTTTGTTCAAATTGCGAATTGAGGTTATGTGTACCGTCGCAAGGTCAGCGGAGAACACTGATTGGTTAAACTGCTGAACTCCGCGCGACCTTCGGCTAACGGCTGATCGGACTATTTTGGAATGGCCCGTGCACATCGACGTCACTGTAAATTTTGAAGTTTAATTGTCCAGATTTTCACCAAAATTACGTATTCTACCCTAAGGATCTATGACAGGTGTTAATTTATACTAATCTTCACATTGTGAACGATTTGAGCTGATTCCATTCATTTTACTGTTTTCTGACGTGCAAATTCCTTACTCTGTCTTTAAAGGTATCGTATAACAATGTTTCCAATTTAAAAAAAATCAGAAGTACATGAATCCCCATTCCACCAGTGTCTGTGATAAGGCCTAAAATAATACCCTGAAAAGAAATTACAGTTCAAAACGATCATAAAGTGATTTTAAAAAGTGAAAATCATTGAGCGACCATTCCAATGTTTTACAGGCTTGTGTATTGCAGAATTTTCATCAGCTAAGAATAATTCATGTGCCAATTTTTATCTGTACATAGTTTGCTAGTGACTACATAACTGTCCAAAGTTTTGTGTAATAAGGGTATTTAATTGTCCATTCAAACACTGCCAGATATGTAAGACAGCAAAGTTTGACATTTTTTTAAATGGGGCTTCCACAGTGTTAAATAGTGTCTTTAAAAAATGTTGCAAGTCGAGTCACAAGTCACTAAAATAGAAACTTAATTTAAACTGGTATAACTGGGATGTCGATCTAGAAATTGCAAGTCAAGTCACAAGTCACAGATATAGAAACTCATTTGGCATGGCTCAATATGACTTGGCAATCTCCACAGAAATCTCACCTTGGTATCGTCATTCACTCCCTGCCAAGTCATGTGACCTTGAAGTACTGTCAGTGACTCGTTAGATAAGGCAATTAACCGCTTGAATATCTGGAGATAAACAAATACCGACACACGGGGGAAAGAAAAACAGGAAGAACTGTTATCACGGAGGAAGAGAATCGTAAACAATGATTTGATTGTAACAAAGTTGCATCACATACTTAATGAGAAGACTCAATTACCTGTAGCCTGGCATTCATTTCTTACTGTCCAAATTACAATGTAGTTTTAATTTTTTATCTCAATTTTGACATGACTGTGCATGGAAACATAAAGGGGTATCATTGTTTGCGAAAATACGTTATAACAATTTAACATTTGTGATGCAAACTACATGTAGCAAAACCTGGTGCTTGTCAGCAATTTATATTTTATAGAAACTGACTTTGAATGAACAAAACACTTATTGAACCCTGCACAAAAACAAAACTTGAAATTATCATAACTTCTGTTACAGTTGTTCAATTTTTGTGAGGCATGTATCAAAATGTAGCATGTAAAGTGTCCTATTGAAAACTACAATAATCTGAATTTTAGTATCTGCCACCATGTGCCTGATTTTGCTAGATTCGGTCACACTTATTTCAAACTCGTTACTACAGCATTGGAAATACCGGGCGACGAGCGACTTCGCCCTCGGCGGAGTCCAAATCACCCCTTAAAATTCTCAAAACACTATTCTCTGGGACGACCATTTTCTTCAGAATCGCCCTCATATTTTTCTACAGAAATTTTTATTAAAGTTCACACCTGTTTTAATCAAACAGCACAGTCAATGTCTGCCACTTGAAAATAAACTGCCAACTTTTATTTTTAGCATAATACAGAACTAAATATTAGCGCTTTCAATGTCCATTGCTTAAAAACAAACAGCCAGCTTTTATTTTTGGCATCTTAATATTAGTGCCATTAATGTCCGTGGCTTAATAACAAACTGCTGACATTTATTTTTTGCATAATAGTAGTAGTAAAGTAGTAATCCAGGTTTTAAATCCGGTTTAGTCCCCGAGCTACGGGGGTGGCCGGATTCACCTCGCACTCACAGAAATCACCCTCACCCCCTCCCTCCACTTTACTCTATTCGGCGCATCCTCCTCCCTCAACCCAACCCTCCTACTCTCCTCCACCACCTGCTTCTTCCATGTCTTCTTCGGTCGCCCCCTTCCCCTCTGACCAGCCACCTCAAACTCAAGTGCCCTTCTCAAAACATGATCAACATCCCTCCTCAACACATGTCCGTACCAACGTACTCCGTTCGCCTTCGCCATCTGACCCACCGTCTCTTCCAAACCCAACATCTGCATCAAAACCTCAGTCTTCTTCCTGTCCATCAGCTTCACACCACACATCACTCTCACCATTGCTCTCTCAGTCCTTCTCAGAATCCCCATCTCATTTTCACTCAAACACCACGTTTCACTCCCATACAACATCGCCGATCTCACACAACTCCTATAAACTAATCCTTTCATCTTCAGAGGAAACCTTTTCCCATATAACAACTCTCCGCATTCCCTAAACTTCATACAGAGCTAAATATTAGCGCCATTTATGTTTGCGGCTCAAAAACAAACTTGCCAACATTTATATTTAGCGAAATACGAAGCTAAATATTAGCGCTATTAATGTCCACTGCTCAAAAAGAAATTGCTGACTTTTATTTAGTTAAAAAAAAAATAGCCCCCAAAATTCAAGAAATTCGAGGATCGCCCAAGGCTCATTTCGGGCTTTTTTCGCTCTTCTGTGGCTGAGGAGGGGTTGAGTCAACCCCTCCCCTTGAGATCTTGGCCGTGGACCTCACGATTGCGCCAAAAATCGGCACACACGTCACCCATGACGTAATCTACAAGACTGGATAGTTAATTACTCGGAATTAATTTCACATTAATTAATTTGCTAATTTATGCGTAAAATCCTAATTAAGCTCTAAATCACTAATTAAAGCTCCAAATATGCTTATTTTTTGGTGTATATACTCTTTTTAGTGTTCTTAGCAAATGCACTTGAAAAAAATCTGGAATCAAAATTGATTTCCTTTGTATTTTATTGTTGTTTAAATTTCCTATGTATTTCTTTTTTTTTTGACCTTTTGGTTTTTATTGTTTTTTTGCTGAAATTTGTCGTGGACACTTTCGCAATCATAAATAGGATAAAATTAATGAATTTTGACCAGTAAAAGAAAAAAAAAATCATACATTTATGAATTTTGGCTGAAAACACAATTTGTATTGGAGTTGTACAGGAAATCATGTTTTTTGAGCTATTTTTTTGGTGTGACGTGCAAGTACGAAAAGTTGCGTAACTTGGTCTCAAAAGATGCGCGAGATTCGAAAGAAAAAAGTCACCAAACGGCGCGGCGACTGCCTCGTGCATTGCGGACATAACGCGCGAAACGTCCAGGGGGTGGATTAATCCCCCCCCCCCGGCTTTTGTAGGGTTATAAAATAAAAATTAATTCCTACCCTGCTTTACTAGAAACTGGTATCAAGTCACACAATATTAATTTGGATGCTATTTTTTGTTTCCTTTTTTAGTTTTAAATGTTGTGACATCTAAGGACATCCTCCTTTATCATTACGTCACACATGTACATGCAAACACACACACACAGACACAAACACAAACAGATACACACACACACAAACACACACACATACGCACACACACACATGCAAACACAGACATACACACCGAAATACACACACACACAAACACCAAACCATAGACACATACAAACAGGCTGTCCTCTCACCTGTTTGGTAGGTTTCTCCTTCATCCATAACGATGACAGCTTGTCTGTGGGCGTGGCTAGGAACATGACAGGCAGGTGAGACCGATTCTTGTTGAAGTGGTCTCGTATTTCTTCATAATCAGAAGCTAAAATTTGGAAGGAGCAAATAAATCACAAAATTAAGAATAGTGATTTCCATACAGAAATGGTCAAATCAATTTCAGTTGATTTTCTCATCAATGAATGGAGAATACTTTCCCCTACCATCTCATCTTAATTACAACTGAGTGGGAACCAGCACGATTGTCCTTTACTTGCCAAATGTGACCCAATCTAGCAAAACCCAGCGCTTGTCAGCAATTCAAGTTTTAGAGAAACCAGCTTTAAAGGAACAAAACACCTACTGAACACTGCACACAATCAAAACTTGAAATTGTCACAGCCTTCCTTATAAATATTCAACTTTTGTGAACTCACACCCATGGTCATATTTAAGATCTGATCATTTAGTTAGAAGCTCAGATGATTTAGTTGTTGGAATGCCCTGGAATGATTCATTAGTCTCGGATCATACATGTATGTCTGTCATCCCATCCAATGAAATCAAATCAAATTGTCTCGAACTGGTTAAAACCTACGCTTTCATTTTCAATAACAGTACTGTGAACCATTGTAATATAGTGAATAAAATTATGAACAGATGGGTTACGTTATATAAATCATGCATGCCAATGGCATGAAAAGGGATTTCATGTGAAATCCCACGCGAGAATTTCTAAATGTTGATAGGTATGCAATTGCTAATTGCCAACCATATAAACCGCAACAATGAAATCATGGTGAAACTTACCGTCAAGATCGTTGTTGAAGTTTATAATGAGAGGCGTGCTCTCCCAGTCATGGTGACTTAGAAGATTAAGAAAGTGAAGGAAACCAGTCTGCGGACAGCTAAAGTGGAAAAAAGGACAACAAATTAGTACAATTTCAGTACTTCTATTATCTGAGCCATACCAATTAATGTCATGTACACAAATCTGAGACAAGCCTATAAATTGTTTAGGGATTTTTCTTATCTTTAAATGTCTTAAACTTGATATGAAATCATTAGTAAATCCTCTTTCATTCAGAAGTTTAAATCCAATATCAGGGTATAAATAATTTGAACCTGTAGTGGCACTGTAGCTATTTCACTGCATTTAATTGGTCATACGTTTACAATTTTACACACTAACTAGTGTCACAGGAACTAACCTTTCTGCAAGCTTTATGAACATGCACACTATTTATTGTCTTCATCTGTATTGGTGAAAAGTGTGTACACCACAAGAAAGAGAAATTTGTAAGCAAGATATCCTCAGCATTGATCGTAAGCTTGACTGAAAAAAAAAAATCATTCTTTGGGGCTTCTGTGGAAACCCTTCTTCTCCGAGTGTGTGATGCATTGGGCTTTTGTACAAGCCCGTACCAATGCCTTTAACCCTATTATAACTGGGCTATTTCAGACCAGGTCTTTACTGGGGGGGGGGGGGGTCAATTTGACCCCCCCTTCAGATCTCGGCCGCCGATCGCGCGATCGCCGCAAAACTTTGCATGCGCATAGAGCTGGATGTAAACTACACGACTGTATAGTAAAATTTTCAAAAAATTGATTTTTTCCATTTTTTAAGTAATTAATTATATAAATAAGTGCATCAAATAATATATTTTCGCCTATAACTCACTTACAATAGCTAGTAGAATACTAATTTTTGGTGAAAATATTAATTTTGACATGTCTCACAATTATCTACAAAAAAATTACCGAATCGGAATCAATTTCTTATGTATTTTATTGTTTTGTGAATTTCTTATGTATTTCTTTGTTTTTTCGACCTTTTGTTTTGTATTGTTTTTTCAATGAAATTTGTTGAGGACACTTTTGCAATCATAAATAGCATAAAATTAATTCATTTCAACCAGTAAAAGCAAAAATAATCATACATTTATGATATTTGGCTGAAAACCCAATTTCTATTGGTTTTGTACACATAATCATGTTTTTGAGCAATTTTGGGGTTGACATGCATGTATAAAAAGTCGCGCAGCGTCGTAACGGTTTGTCCAATTTTTGCGAAAATGGTCTCAAAAGATGCGCAAGACTTGAAAGTAAAAAGTCAGCGAGCGACTCGGTCAAAAAATTGTTCGCAGCGGCATGGTCGCGAAATTCGTCGAGGGAGGGGGGTCAAATTGACCCCCCCTCCAGTTAACATAGGGTTAACTCGTTAATTGCCAAGTGTATGCTACAAATACACGTTGCATTGCCGTTATAATGTTATCACCCAACCACTAGCCATTGTACTGTTACCACACTTTCGGTTCAGTGCCAATGTCATATTTTCATGCAAATCTAAATATTTATTTTACAGTCTCCAAATAAATCTGGCACAGGGGGATAAGGGGCTTGCACAATGGGAATTAGCGCAGTGGCACTGTGGTCTCTGGATGGGCATGCACTAAGGGTTAAACAATCTTTGACTTACCTAGGTACTGTGAATGGTGCTGGGTGGAGGAAGATGTAAGCTACAAGGAGTTCAATGCATTCCGGATTGACGTGATTGGCTAGAAGGTGAGAGGACACCCATCGCTTGGCCAGCCGGACTG
The DNA here is from genome assembly GCA_001188425.1 of Eucidaris tribuloides. NCBI lineage: Eukaryota > Metazoa > Echinodermata > Echinoidea > Cidaroida > Cidaridae > Eucidaris > Eucidaris tribuloides. The sequence continues at coordinate 47,455 of JZLH01S0558067.1, forward strand.
TCGGACCGTAGGCTGTATGATGCTGCTGGACACTTTAATCAATGAGAAATTAAAACGTTATTGTCTGAGCTTTGTAACAACACTAATAACAATGATCAGGCTTTACACACTCATGATAAGTCTAATAACATTACAGGCAGGGCACCTTTTTTGCATCCGTCCAGAAGCACAACAAAACATTACTCATGCTTTAGGCTACTTAAGAAGGGCATGTCTGTGAAATTTGAAGATCAGTAATTATCTAGAATTTGAAAAAATGTACAAAAACTAACTGCCATTAAGTGTATGTTCCAAGTTTAATGAACTGAGTCACTTTAGAAACATTATTGTAATACTTATCCAATGTAAATTGTACATAAATTTCATATAACAGACATGATGCACATCCATGCATATACTGTAAGGGTTTGAATGTAAAGTAAGAATTTTTGTTTCTATGATACTGCACAAAATTTAACGTTAATTATAATTCCAACCAAACTAAGTTTCTAGCTCCTATACTTTGCTAAAGGTTCTTAAATGGTAATTTCTTCTACACACTTTTACATATTAAAAGTGAGGGCACACACAAAATCTACGCCACACAACTGAGGACACACAAAATGTCATCTGTTGAAATGATGACATGTTATGCACCAAGTGATGGAGTGGCCCAACCCAGACCTACCCATTCAGAAGACTTGTTAGATGTGGCAGATGTTCCGTCTCTCTCTCGACTGCCATTGACCTCTCGTTGTCCCTCAACATGCTCAGTCCCTCTTTGGTGATCACCTCTTTCAGCAACACAATCTCTCTTCTGTGAGCAACGGTCACCTTGAACACATAGCCATCCTGGGAAGAAAAAAAACCCAAGGCAATAGCTATAGTGTGTCTCACCCTATTATGTTAACATTTGACCTCATTTGACCTTTGACCTAGTCATATGACCTTTGACTCCAATATAACACTGAGGTTCCTATAGCAGCCATTCCACGTAAGGGTCAACATCAAACTCAAAAATTGAAGTGAAGCAAGTGAATTTTTGTCAGTTATGATTCAAAAGAGGAATATCGAAACCAGCTAAATCTCAAAAAAAATTAAAATAAAGCATTTGAATTAAAGTTACAGCCTCCTGATCATATATGAACTTTGTGGTAAAAAAGAAGGGTTTTGGGTATAAATCACAAACTGAGAAAATAAAATGAAGCTGATTCATAACATGTTGCTTTTTCTGCATTCATTAGGTAGCTATTCCAGTAAGTTTGATAAAACGTTACGAACTTTTCCAAATGCTTTTCGTATTTTCCCAGTATTTCATTATGAAAACACCCACGAAATATGTCACGCCAGTCACAAAATAAGGGCATTTTTTAAGATTACTAAACAACTACAAAGAGTTTCAGCAGGTGTTGGACATGCAAGTGAAGAAGTGGTAGTAGTTTATCAAGAAAAGTATAAACATTTTCATTTGTCCTGCATACCTTGAAGAAAAAACAATCTCAAGAGTGTCACACGAGTCACGCATGCTGTATGTCGGTCAAGTCACAAACCAGAGAATAGATCAAAAACTGAGAAAATAAGTGAAGCTGATTGCTTTATCCGATTTCACTAGGTAAGCTTTTCCAGTCAGTTTGATAAAACATTGATAATTTTTTCAAATGCTTGTCATATTTTCCCATAACACCTATTTCATTATGAAAACACTCATAAAATATGTCATGCAAGTCACAGAATGGATACTTCTTAAAAAGTCCTAAAAAACTGGAATATTCACACTCTTTCAAAAGGTATTCACAACTACATCATGGATATTCATATAACATTATGAGTTAAGTCTTTAAATGCTAATGACAGCTATAACAAATGACTGTGTCACGGAAGTCACACATTTGTGTCACGCGAGTTACATTTTCTTCGGGCCATTTCTCACAACAATGGAAACTTCGCACAATGTAACTTACGCATGAATTGAGCTAGAGTATTCAGTTTCTAGTTCAGCAAAACTAACTTAAATCACACTTGAAGTTTAATAGGAAAATCAATTTCATTGAAGTATTGTCAAAATTCCTCTTTTCTGTCCTGTCACGCGAGTCACATCAAAGAAATTGTAATGTATACAAAAGTATTGATTATTGAACAATCATTTCAGAACTGAAACATGTATTGCCAATGCCTTGACTCAAAAACATGTTAAATTTGGTTTGAATAAAGCCAGTTTGATAACAGTAAGACATTAAAACTTGAAATTTTGTTCAAAACCTTTGGGTAAACTACGTAGATTTAGTGAAAATCTGGACGGTTAAACTTCAAAATTTGCAAAGCGACAGCCCCGATTTTACGACAATTCCGATATAGTGGTGCCTGGTGCGGCCTGTCGCGGCCAGCTCGCCGAAGGTCACACCCAGTTTATGCAGCTGACCATATACTCACCACAGACCACAGCACTCAGCAGGTGATGCGAACACCTATCTGAGCAAAATTTTAACTAACAGAAACAATATTCTGGTGGCATACTGTTATAAGTTTAGTTTATCCCATAAAACAATAAGTTCATGACATATGAATCTTAAACTTTCAACACACCATTTGTCTTGCAAATCCTGAACCCAATCTTTAATACTTACCAAAAGGACAAAGACATGAGTTGATGTTGCCATGGTAACAATGCTGCACTGTTTACGTAGGAGCTCTGCCAGCTTGAGGTGAAATGCCGCTTTGATGTGGTGTATCGCTTCCAGGTCATCCGGCCACTTGCCGCTGCTCTCCAGGTGACAAACGACTGTGAACACCAAAGAGTAAAAAATGTTTTTCAACAACTTAAAGTGATAGGCTAACATTGTGGAACTTCAATTTAAAAAATTGTCAAACTTTGATATCCGAGCTACATAGTAGTGTTCAACTGGACAAATAAACATTCTACATGTAGAATACAAAAGTTTGGAAAGTTACTCTGCCAATGGCAAGGTATGCATGAATAAACAATTTCTACTCCGGTGGATGGTAAAATAGCCTAGATCTGCACACAGAAAGTCTATGGGAGAAAATGAGCAGGTGAATCTGGTCAATTTTGAATGCTTGTAAATTTTTACTTTTTTAAAGCACTAAATCATCATTTTGAAATACAATTTTTTCAGGGCTTCATTTTTAGACCTTATCAAAGACACTTGGAGCATGGAGGATTGTGCAGTTCACATTTTTTTAACTGTGGTAAATGTTAGCCAGTGGCTTTAAAGACACTATTTAACATTTTAAAAATGTCAGACTTTGATATCTGACTGATATGATAGTGTTTGAATGAAGAATAACCACCCTAGAACACAAAATTTTAGACAGCTATGCTGTCACCAGCAAAACGTGTCTAGATAAATCAAATGTTCAGGGGACAAAAATTCTATTACACATCAGTCTATTGGGGGAAAACTGGAATGGACGCTCACTGATTTTCACTTTTTAAAAGCACTTTATTATTATTTTAAGCCTTCATTTTTAGACCTCATCATTCTTTTTTATGAAACTCAGCCGGCGGACCTATATCATTTTAACTCTAATTAGACTGGGGTATTTTGGAGGCTGGAAAGACTGGACGGGGGGGGGGGGGCCTAAAGGGCCCCCCCCTTCAGATCTCGGCTGTTGATCGCGCGATCGTGATGAAAATCGACACACACATCACCCATGACATAATCTACAGAATTGTATATTTGATTGTTCAAAAATTAGTCAAATTTATTTTTAATTAATTAATTATGCTAATTTATGCATGAAATTAAAATTTGGCTGTAAATCTTTAAGTAAAGCCCTTGAAGTGCTCATTTTTTGTTTAAAGACTCTTTGCGACATTCTGATCGGAGGCACAATAAAAAAATTTGGTATCAAAATGTTTTCTTATGTATTTCATTGTTTTTGGAATTTCTTATGTATTTCTTTGTTTTTTTACTTTTTGTTTTTATTGTTTTTTCAATGGAAATTGTCGGCGACATTATTTCGGTCATAAATAGCAGCAAATCAAATGATTGTTATCAATGAAAGCAAAATTAATCACTCATTTATAAATTTTAGCTGAAAACACAATTTGCATTGACTTTGTACATGAAATCACGTTTTTGAGCACTTTTGGGTCTGACGCACAGGTGCAAAATTATGCATAACTCGCGAACCGGGAACCCTGGCGTCGCAAATTTGGGCGTGATGTGATTGGGAGACGTCAAAAATGTTTCAACAACCAAATGACTTGAAACATACATCAATACATAAATAGTCTAAAGTGCAGATTCAGGTTGGAAGGATCTATCTTGAAGTTGTTTACTCGATAAGAAACAAACATTAATTTTCCAGCATGGAATAAATATCCCGCCCTGTAAGAATTGATCCCACAGAAAGACTAACAACAGATTTCCCCATCACAGCATTTCCAGATAATAACTGCACAAGAAAGAGAAAATGTAGGATGATGAAATTTTCACAGAAATTTTTTAATTTATACTTTGATTCTAGGAGCACTGTGTCCTAAATTGAGGACTACTTGCAATCTTGCCATTTCCCTTCACGTAACAGAGAAAATGAAGAGTGTAGAATAAGAAGTAGTTAAGTCACATCTTGACGAAATTGAGTTAGTGATTGTTTTGAAGTCGTTACATGCCGGGAAATTTTTTGACAAAATTTTGGTCAATTTGACCCTTCCCTAGTAAGGGTCGGGGGAGGGGTCAACTGGGGTCAAATTTTTAACTTGGTCTAATTTCTTCAAAATGTATATCAAATTATGAAAATATACAATTTATCATGTATTTTCTGCTTTGTTGATGAGATATAGTTTCACTTCCTGTCAAAGGTCAAATGAGGTCAAATTTCAAACAATGTCCACATTTGACAAATTCAAAATGCATATCAAATTGTTCCTCTTACTGAGGACATTCCAAAAATATATGCAATTAAGTGTTTTTGACATTCATTTATTCGAGAAATGCATTTGTTTTCCTCAGACCCATGTTTTTAAAGGAAGTACTCAAGTCCACAATATTGATTATTGAGTACTGGAAATCGACAAGTGTGACAATGTTCGTTTTTGTCCTATATTCATCCTTTATTGTGCCAATTAACTTCACCAAGTTTGGATGTGTGATCTGTAGACAAATTTGAAAACTTTGAGCCTTTGTTTCTCAAAAGTAGTATTATGTGACTTCAGTACTTCTTATTCTACAGTCTTCCAATAGTCAGTGGTGTCTTACCATTCAAGGAGGGTACCCATGCTGGACACTGTTTGTCGTGGGATGGAAGACACACTGGCATGTAGGGTTTGGAATTCCTTAGGACACTCGGTGGACAGCCTGGTGGGGGTGGATGGACCTACAACCAAAGTTTTAGGTAAAAATCAGATGATTCATTAGCTGATTATAATTGTGCACTGTTCCTATACATTACATCATAATAAAAATAACATACATTAATTTGTGTGATGAGAAATCTAAGTTTGAAATTACAAAGTTATTTTCCTCATAGGGACCTAAACACACACGCACACGCACAAGCACGCACACACACACACACACACACACACACACACACACACACACACACACACACACACACACACACACAGATAGATAGATAGATAGAGATATATTAATTGATTTTCCCTCTACATTTACCCAAACCTTAAACGTTAATTCAACAATAAAATGTTGTAATCTTTATCAACTGTAAACACTTGAGTTTTATTATTCACACACTATATGAAGGCATCAACACACAACACAACTTCACTGTACTTTCTCTGGACCTAGGAACAACAATGTTTTAAATGTGATTTGGCAAAACTACTTCTGGATATGGAAAAGAAGATGTTTAAATATTTCCGAATTTGGATCTTAGGGGCCCTGCCCCTCAGCCCCAACCACCCCCACCCCCCATGTACTACTGAGTTACCTTCAATTCCCTCCCCCTGAGGTTCATTCCTTCCAAATTTCATCTTACTCTAATCATGCATTTTAAAGAAGACGATGATAATGTGAAAAGTTTACGCACAACGCACAATGGACAAAAAGCAATCATAATACTTGAGCCTTCAGCTCACGTAAGCTCAAAAGACCATGAAGAGTATAGAATAAGAAGTACTGAAGTCACATAATACTACTATCGAGAAACAAAGGCTCCAAGTTTTCAAATTTGTCTACAGATCACAATTGTTTGAGTTGTACATCCAAACTTAGTGAAGTTAATTGACACAATAAAAGATGAATTTAGGACAAACACAAGCATTGTCACACTTGTCGATTTCCAATAATCAATAATCAATATTGTGGACTTCAGTACTTCTTCTTCTAAAAAGAATGGTCTCAGGAAAACAAATGCATCTTTCGAATAAATGAATGTCAAAAACACTTAATTGCATATATTTTTGGAATGTCCTCCATAAGACGGACAATTTGATATGCAATTTGTCAAATTTGGATGTTGTTTTAAATTTGACCTCATTTGAACTATGACTGGAAGTGACTGCAAATCTCATCAACAAAGCACAAAATACATGATAAATTATATATTTTCCTAATCCTTGTAACTAGTCGAGTAATTTGAAATATATTTTAACGAAATTAGACCAAGTTAAAAATTTGACCCAGGTTGACCCCTCCCCTGACCCCTACTACTGAAGGGTAAATTTGACCAAAATTTTGTCAAAAAATTTCCCGGCATGTAACGACTTGAAAACAATCACTAACCCAATTTCGTCAAAATGTGACTTAAGTACTTTTTATTTTATACCCTTCAATTACAGGATACCATATGTACACATACATACACAAAAAAATTGACCTGGCGCTAAAGAAACATGTGTTATCTCATCAAAAAATGCTCAACAGAAGAGTCAATTACCTCTGCATGCCTGAAGGCGGGGGAAGTCCCTTGCACTGAGGTGATAGCTAGAGGCAGATCTTTCAATCCCCTCAGGAGCTTGCTGAGTTTTGTGTACACTGCACTGATGCTTGAAGTTTCTTCTTCCCCTGTACTTCTGGAAGCAGGGGTAGGACTATCCCCAGGGGGTGGGGAAAGGGGTAGTCGTGGCTGCAAGAGGGAATCGAGCTGACCGCCTGTGTAGTTGACGGATGCGGGCTTGATGCCAGCATGCCTGTATAAACACAAAATACACATGCAAATGAGAAGGGGGAATTCAATTCCAATTCTGTAAGACAAATGCTACACAAATTGAGAAATGGGACCATTTTGAGAAATAGCAAACTATAAGAAGTCAAAGTTCAGTAAGCTTAAAATCAATTGTGTATGGTACTGATACTTAGTGGAAAATATATGAATTTTAACCCTCATTCGTTCTTTGAATAAATTTGTGTGAACTACACGTATCACTGCACTGTAAATTACATACTCTGAAACCCTCCATTTTTTGGGAGAAATTATCAGATCTACAAAATGCCATTGCCCCTCACCCTCCCCATCCCCCACCCCCATGCAGTCATGAACACACATTTCCTCTTTGTTGTACAATCGTTATCAAAAAATGTTGTGATGGTGAAATATGTTGTGTAGTTTTCTATGGGATCAATTTTTATCGGGGTAAGAGATTGATTCCGGGCGAGTTGGCTCAGTGGTAGAGCGTCCGCTTCTGGTCCGGAAGGTCGCGGGTTCGAGCCCCGGCCGGGTCATACCGAAGACTTTTTAAAAATGGTACCTGCTTTCTAGCCAGGTATTCTAAAACAGAGAAGGGTAATAATAACATTATTGTTATGCAGGGCCCGCTGGTAGAGCAGTCTTTGTGACTGAAGTGGCTACCCTGGGTAAAAAAGATGTCATTGTTATTATCATTATTATTCAATTCATGTAAATTAATGCTTATTTCTCTTCAAGTAAACAAATTCAAGATGAATCCTTCCAACCTAAATATACACTCTGGCCAGGGCATATATTTGTTTATGTTTTAACTACCGGTAATTTGTTTGTTATTTTTGAGGCAGTTTTCACTTCTCCCGATCATGTCATTGCCATTACAACATTTTAACAGATAATTAAATTGTCCAGACAAAAAAATCTGATTCAAAAGTATGCCCCACCAACTCCACACTTACAATTCAAGGATGTGTCTGATAATATGGCCGCACACCATTCTCTTCTCGGCGACAGATGCACCGGGCCACACCACCGCCTCACAGATAGAGCCGTCTTGAAATCGACGCAGCTCGCACTTCTTACCCCAAAATTGGGAGAATTCTGCTGCCTGTGCATCAAACAAGAGAGATTCATTCAAGGATGAGATAATAGTAATGGAAACTGTGCAATTGATGAATTAAAGGGAAGTGACAAGATTGGAAGTAGTCCTCAATTTAGGCCACAATGCTCCCAGAATCAGGTATACTGTTTAAAGTTTCTGCTGTGAAAATTTCATAGTCATACCTCTTCTCTTTCTTGCACAATAATTATCAGTGTTGTAATGATTCGACTCGACTTGACTCAACCCGATTCGATTACAACACTGATAATCATAAAAAAAATTCTGTGACCATGAAATTTATTGTGTAGCTTTCTATGAAATCCATTTCTATCAGGGCCTGAGAGTAATTTAATACTAATAACTTAAAGCTTGTTTCTCCTGAAGTACATAGATTAAAGACATATCTCTCCAGCCTGAATTACATTCTAGCCAGAGCATATTATTGCCATATGTTTCAACTTGTTTAGTTCTTGAGGCATTATTTTACCACTCCAATCATGAAAATGTAAAGAATTCTATATTGCTTAAAATGGGACTTGGAGGAAATACAGTAAGATTAGATTGATGTCATTGTTATTGTATAGATGTTTTGTTTTTGTGTGATTATCACTGGTAATGTATAGAAGGTTTATGTTTATTTTTGTATGGTTATCATTGTTATTGTATAAAAGATGTATGATTAATATTGTATAGTTGTAATGCTGGTGGAAAGCAAATTTCCACTGTGGACAAGAAACACAATTACAATTATCCATATTTATTTTAGAAAACTGTCTAAAGTGTTTCTTGAAATGTTTGTTTTGAGTTGACCATCAATATCTGTTTTCAAATTTAAAAACTTTCTATTTCAAACAACGGTCCAATTTTTTTTTAATGTTATTTTGTGAGTCCAGACTGACTGAAGAAACATTTTGATAAAGGTATCACCACAGAACTAATGCCTGACAGGACTGTGGGAATATTTTGACAAATTATGACAAGAAGAAATTATTGATATCAATGTTTTTACAAGACACGCTACCTCGGGTGTATTGGCTGGAGGGCCTTTATCCAAGATGCTTGATGCAAGACTAGCATTTAGCAAAAGGCCAAAGGTCAAGGGTCCCTGCTCTTCCATCTTGGGTGGCACTGCACTTACAGACCACTGAAAAGAGAAGATAAACATCAACGACAAGGAAAGTGATATTACACTTTGAAAGTGGCAATGTAAGTTTGGGTTCAAACGTGTGATGTTAAACCATGAGTTTTCACAAATGACAAATCCCTACAAATGCATGTGTGTTCCAAACCCAGGTTTCATATCTATCAGATTATTAAATCATTATGCTGAAATAAGTCCAGTAAGCATGGGTATTGAAATTTGTTTTTGTAATTAATGAAAACTTTTGATTTTGATGTGTTGTGTTGTATTGTCTTGTCATTTATTTTGAATTTCTTGATTGCATGGTCAGTAAAATTTGATGTACACAATGATTAAATGTAGGGAATCTCATTTGCAACCCACCTATAACATAGTAGAGCATTATTTATGCCCTTAGGTTATTTATGAAGGACTTGCCTGTGATATCTGAAGATCAGGAATTACGTAGATTGTGAAAAATGCACAAATACAACAATAATTGTGTAGCGTATGTTCTAGACACACACTTTCAAATCTCACTTCAGGCCTATTACAGTACTTCTGTAATACCAGACGGTTGACCTACACATGTGTCAGGCACAAAAAGAATGCAAGGTCATCAATGGGTACAAAACTATTGCACTTAGCTTTCAGTAGCACTGTCCATGCAAGACCTCCATACATGTACTGTCTAAAAATAGACTATCAGACAAGTAGAATTTTTGTCACTACAGACAAAGAATCAAATCGAAGTCTAACATCTACTATAATTTCACTAAAACTGTGTTTCTAGCTTCCACACTTTGCTGAAGGTTCTCTAATAGCATTTTCTTCTATATACCAGAGTATTTGCACAATGTTAAATTTTAGGCATGCAAAAGAGATATCCAGCCTTTAATATTTATTTTGAACCACTGACCTCCTTTGTTTGATTAAGGCTCGTTGCAAGCAGCTGGATCCGTTCTCCCAGTGCCTTTTTCATCAGGTTGACCAACCCCGGCAAGACCACGGCGGGATAGTTCCCCGCCCTGTCCATCAGTTGATCACCGCAACCAAGTCTCTTCACCGACGACTTTAGCTGATGGACATCATTGATGCTGGAAGGTTGAGAGAGAGAGGAGAGACAAGAAATTACTGTCAAAGTGGAATTTTTTATGTTATTTAACTCTTAAAGGCGTCATATAACAATATTTTCATTATAAAATATGAGTTACATGATTCCCTATGTTACTAGTGTCTCTGATAAGGTCTAAAAATGAAGCCCTGAAAAAATTACAGTTCAAAATGATCTTTAAGTGCTTTAAAAAAATAAAAATCATTGAGAAATCATTCCATTTCCCTCCCCCCATAGAGTGCTGTGTTGCAGAATTTTCATCAGCTGACAATAATTCATGTGCCAATTTTTTCTGTATACATTTTATAAGTGACAGCATAACTGTCTGAAGTTTTTTGTTTTACAGTGTTTATTTGTCCATTCTAACACTATCGGATATGATGCACCACGCCATACCCCGGGGTACCGTTGTACCCCGGGGTACCCCGTTGTGCAGCGCCCTCTTGTGTTAAAAAATGTATTTTCTTCAGTTATGATCGATGAAATCAGTAGTGATGATGCAGAGGCTGTGCAAGTGCACAACAAAAAGGCATAAACTTACGAAAAATAGGGTAAAAATGAAGTTAAATGTGTTATTTTCACCCTTATTTTATAACTTTTACATAATTTTGTAACCCAGGGTACAGTGCTGAAAAATAAATAAATAATTCAACAAAATGGCGGATTTCTAGTTGGTACCCCGGGGTATGGCGTGGTGCATCATATGTCAGATAGCAAAGTTTGACAATTTTTTAAATGGGGCTTCCACAATGTTATATAGTGTCTTTAAAGGGCAGTGACATGATTAGGAGGAATAAAAAATGCCTCTCGAACCAAACTGGTTGAAAGATATATCTCCTGACTAGAAGGATTTACTTGAATTGATTACTTAAGCCGAATCAAGCATGAACATACTAGTATTTTGCTTCTCTTGAGCCCCAAAAGAAATAAATCCCATAGTCCAGCTACATAACAGATTTTTTTCTGTCACAAGGCATGCTGGTGGAAGTTATTTTAGAACGAGTCAACTTTTGACTACCAAATTTTCACAGTAGAATTCTTGCACAGTCTACTTGATTCAAGAATAGTTTCATCCCAAGTTGAGGACTACCCCCAATCATGTCATTTACCTTTAAAATTTAACAAGCACATAACTTAATTACATAATCTCATAATGTATAACACAAAGATTCCACATAATATAATGAAACTGATACAATAATTTTGCACCCAGGAAATGCCAAAAATATAGTTACAATTTTGTTGAACTTCAATTTCTTAATTAATTTTATGTTTTATATATAATGATCAACATTATTTTCATTTCAAATGACTACAACCTTTAAAGTATTTCTTCTAATATTTAAATGCCACAATACACAAACTAGAAACCTACTTGCCAGCAAATATGACTGAATGTTTGATTATCTATCCACAATCAGAAATGATACAATCACCTTACAATGAAATGTTTCCTTTTTGACTTAAGAAATCAGGTCATGAAATCCCGGGGGATCTGGGAAGGAAATATCTTTCAACATGTACAGGAAGTCTTCTCAAGGAACAATAAAATGTTTCGACGTTCATCTACACTGTCTTGACTCACAGAAAAAAAAATTTCATTGACTTTTTTTTATAGAATATGAGACAAAGAGTCAATGTAGCTCAAGGTAAAAGGATTTTTACAAAATTAAAACATCACTTTTTCAGATCAAATTTATAACACAGACTTGCCTTTCTTGTGACTTCTAATTTCAGTAAAACCTGAGCATTTGATTTCAAACTTATAACATGTAAACTGATCAGACCAATTAAAATATTGATGACCTTAATCCTAAAAAGGGATCGAAAATTTTCCAGTGTATTGCTGATTTGATGAATAATGTTGTTTGATGTCAGCTCTGCATGGGTGTATGCAAGGGGGTGGGTCAAGAGGGTCGTACAACCCCCTCCTCCCCTCCCCCCCCCCCCAGGGCCTTTTCACAATGACATAAATGAAAATGCATTGATCAGGTACAGTGTAATCACATCTTGCTGTTCTTTCATTGTGAAAGGTCTAAAAAACTATGATCACTATCCACCCAGAAACAATCCTGGATACACCCTGCTCTGTCTACTCACATCACTAAGTGATCAAACTTCCGGGTGAATGGCACTGGTGTCATGAACAGACACTGAAAGCTGTCCACTCGGCTGTCGTCAAGGTAACCAATGCCCAGTCTGGCTTCATGCTTGATCTACGAACATAAACACAAGGGAACATGTTTTTATGCTGATAAATTCATAATCACACATTTGTAAATCACCTCTCAAGAATGAACAGATGGGTTAAAGGGCTTGTTGTTATCTTTTTTTTCAGTTTTTGTGATTTTTTTCTTTTCAGTCACATAAAACTTTTGAGACGATTTGGTGAAAAATGGGTATACCATTGCAACATCACATGCTTTTTGTAAGACAATGTCATCCCCACAGGCAGTCTTAACATCTACCAAAATATCCCAGTCTTCTTAGGGTTAAGTACAAATTAGTAAGAAACATGCACATCAACAAGGCAGTGCTAATCTTAATTCAACTCATTGCCCTTAATTCAAACAGAATTACAATTATAAACAACCAGTCATAATGATGACAATGGTCCACTAAACAGTCTCTCTGGGATGGACAATAAATTAATATTTTAAATGCACTTTGAATGAAGCCTGTGCAAGCTTTGCCACTCTGGAGCAGTAATACACTTACCTATGAGCTGTGTAGTCAAACAACACATGATGGCAGCATTTGCAAACAATTCAGAGGGCAATACCAGTTCCCCACTATTATCCTTCACTGGAACAAAACCATTTTGTCACATGATGTTCTTATAACTGAACCAATTTTGCATAAAGTGTTCTATACAAGATTTGAACAAAGTACTACCAGTTACATTTTCAAATCTAGAAAGAAATCTGAAGGCATGTTTGTCTTCCTTAGGACAACTCCCCGAAGACAACTCCCCTCAGGACAACTCTCCTGGAAGACTTCTTCCCTGATAACAACTCAGATTTTTTTTAACTGGAAACATTTGTTTAACTCCTCTGGGGGAGTTGTCCTCAAGGGAGTTGTCCTTCAGGAAAGTTGTCCTCCGGTAGAGCTATCCTTTGTTATTATTATTATTATTATAACTTACATGTTCATATATGGAACTTGTCATGTTGGAGCACAGATTGAGATAGCCTGATGGATCAACAAACACAACGTTGAAGTGCCTGTGGAACTCATCCAGGCTGGGAACATTGGAGCCACTCGATTCTTTGCACAATGTGATGCCTCGTCTCGTCCAGTCAGATGTAGCTAGAAAATAAAAATAACCGAACTATGGAGATAGATAAATTGATAAACAGAGAGATAGGTACACATACAGATATATCCATAGAAATAAATACAATTGATTCTTAAAGATATAGGCAGATACATATATGGTTACACAGATAGAGATAGAAAGAAAGATGGATAGATGAACATAGAAATACCAATACATTAGAAAGATAAATAGATAGCTAGATAGATACATGCAGATATATAGAAAGAAGATAGACAGATCAGATAGAAAGATAGAGTTATGACCTTTAATGTACATACTCTGAAATCAAACTAATTTTTATTTTGTTACCATGTACCTTCCTACCAAATCTCATGAAAATCCTTCAAACACTATTTAAGTTATCGAAGGGAAACCAGTGTTTTGGACGGACGGACAGTGGCTTCACTATATACCCCTCTGACTTTGTCGGGCGAGGAGATAATACACTGAACATAAGTTCCTCACCCAAGAAGTGGAGAACATTCTTCATAACTTGATAACCACTCATCATTTTATGGACTTTGCCGGTATCCAGGAGATGAGCCACCAGCATGGAGACAAGGAAGCCACTGAAACCACCACGGCCCTGCAAGAGAAGGGGGAAAAAAATGTTACCAGCATATCCACCATTTAGGTTCTACACAAATTATGAATAACGTATTGAAAGGCATCATATAACAATATTTCCATTGGAAAAAAATGTGAGCTACATGAGTCCTTATGCTACTAGTGTCTTTGATATGGTCTAAGAATGAAGCCCTCAAAAAATTACAGTTCAAATGATCGTTAAGTGCTTCAAAAAAAGTTTAAATCATTGAGAGACCATTCCACTTTCCCCCATACACTGCTGCATTGCAGAATTTTCATCAGCCAGGAATAACTCATGTGCCAATTTTTATCTGTACATATTTTACATGTGACAGCATAAGTTCCACAACTGTCTAAACTTATGTGTTCTAGGCTTTGCCCATTTAAGCACTGTCAGAAATGTCACACAGCAAAGTTTGACAATTTTTTTAAATGGTCTTCCACAATGTTATATAGTGTCTTTGATACAAAACATGTGAATCAGTAAATTACACAATGTGTAATGTGTAATATGTCTGTGCTGCAAGTGTGCGTCTCGGGATGGCCCTAATTTCTGAAAGGCCTAGCTTAAAATACAAAGTTTCTGTCACGTTTTCAGGAAGTTTTAAATTCAACTACCAGTCATATAAATACACACAGAATCAAAATTGGTAGAGAAATAATGATAAACAAGCCCCTTCTGGTGCATTTCTATGAATTTTGATTAAATATGCATACACTTGCATAATCTACTAATTTCAAAATTCAGTGTAGAAGTTTGGAAGCCCCCACAAACCCTTATTAGATAGAGTCAAAATCAGTAAACAAATAAGGAAGAAGTAGCATTTTTAAATTATTACTTCTGATTTTAATAAATTTACATAAATTAGCTATATGATTTTAAAAATTTTGTTAAGAAGTTTGGAAGCCCTCACCTAGCTTTATCAGTCTGAGCAATTAGAATCAAAATTGATGAAGAAATAACAGAGCAGTGGCAAAGTGTGTGAGTTGCATCTGAACAACAGTCAATGTACCAAGTTCTTCAATATAAATGATAGATTTTATTGATGTAATCTCCTCTTTCACAGATATCTCTGACAAAAATGGAATTAAAATCAATTCAAGTACAGATATAGTTTTGGTAGATAGGACAATGTTTTGTCAATCTTTCACAAATTATTCTATTGTCACCTCAGACATCAGAAAACAACATCAAACCTACTGGAAATTGATTATGTTGACAAATTATAATGTTTGAATTTTAAAAGAACATCTAGCAGTAAGTACATTACCAATTTTGAATAAATTTTCAAAAATGGGAACGTTTCAGAGTATTAAAGCAATTTTCAGATCACTGATAGATCATATAGAATTATAGAATTTCATTTTATACTGTTTACCTAAACTCTAAATTGCCTTTAAATTTGAACTTAAACATGGCTGACAGCTATCAATCGATCTTCCGAGCATCATACCTTGTCCAATTGTCTCTGATGTAGCCAGACCCTCAGGAGTAAGACGCCATCTTTGAATCCAGAGAATTCATGAGCTGCATTGTAGAGATAGTGGAGATGCTTCTCCAGGTACATATCCCTCAGAACGGACGTATTGTAGTGAGGTGTAGGAGAAAATGTTTCTACAAAGCAAACCAAAAAGGGTAAATGATATTATTGGGTACACTTGAACATGTCTGTAAGAAGCAAATGAGTTCAGACATATACTAATGTTTACATTACCTCAAGTGTAAATCCTGGCAGGAGGGATTTGTCTTGAATTTGTTTACTTAAAGAGAATCACACAGCATGAACATACCAGTATTGAATTACTCTTGTTCCCCAATAGAAATTTATCTCATAGAAAGCTACACAACAAATTTGCCTGTCACAAGGGATACTGATGGTAGTTCATTTGAAATGAGTCAACATTTGATGACATAAAATGGTAGCCTGGGGTACCATGTAGAAATCTGCCATTTTGTTGAATAATTTTTTTTTTTTGGTACTGTGCCCTGGGTTAATAAATTGTGTAAAAGTTATGTTTGAAGTGTGAAAATAGCTATTATAGCTCCATTTTCACCCCACTTTTCGTAAGTTTGTGTCTTTTTGTTGTTCACTTGCGCAGCCTCTGCATTATAACCACTGATCTCATTAATCAAAACCGAAGAAAATACATTTTTGGACACTAGAGGGCGCTACACAATGCGGTACACTGGGGTACAATGGTATCCCGGGGTAATGCGTGGTGCATCATTTGACCACAAAATGTTCACATCAGAATGCTTGTATAGTTTACTTGATTCTAGAGTATTTTACCCAAAATTGAGGACTACCTCCAATCATGCTGCTTACATTTAAAGGGCAATGACATGATCAGTTGAAGTTAAAAATCCTTCACGAACCAAATGAGTTGAAACATATACCAATTATATACAACGGCTAGATTGTATATTCAGACTGGAAGAATTTGTATTGAATCTGTTTACTCAACGGAAAGCATGCCTTAATTTACCAGCACTGAATTGAAACTGATTCCACAGAAACGTAGACAACAAATTTCAATATCACAGCATTTTCTGATAATAATTTTACAACAACAAGAAAATGCAAGACTTTGAAATTTTCACAGCTGAAACTTTAAACATATACTTGATTCTGGAAACATTGTGCCTAAATTGAGGACTAGTTCCAGTCTTGCCATTTCCTTTTTAAATTAGTTATTACAACTAACAAATGGAACTCATTATTAATAGCCTTACTATTATAGCAGACTGAAATAGACATCGACAGTCGTCAGTCACTCAAGGTCAAACGGTATACTCACCCTCCGTGCAGTCTTTGCTGTACCATTGCTGACGGACATTGCTCTTGGATGGTGCAAATCTGGACTCCTTGAAACCATCCTCCGGTAGACATGGGATGAGCTTGATGATGGCATTCTTGACACCTGAATGCAAGGAGATAGTAATTTTGAAATCACAAACTAAATACTTGAAAGATACCTAGTTTACTCTCACAGAAAGCTGAGTTGCTGCTCATTTTCTATGTTTACAGACTTATCCCCGCAGCCCTCATCACGGATGGTGATTCCTGCACCACTGTTTCACATAATTATTGAGTATATAGAGTGTCTCTGGAATCTCTTAAAAACTATGAAATTTCTCCAACAACTTTTTGATGGTTGGTATATTATTTTCGTAGCAAAAAACATGGTTGCAATGGCAAAATTTGCTCAAGATCCACAACACAATTCCATGCACTTTGAACACTGTTCTGCTTACCTAAAAACATTGAGTCTATAATCTTCTCTTCATGATATTTCTGTGAAATATTTTTTCTCCCCACATATCTACCAAAATAAAGTTGAAATTACCAGGATTTCTAATGAAAAGTGAC
>JZLH01S0558068.1:57395-68570 GCA_001188425.1 Eucidaris tribuloides
CCAGGTCGAAAAACCAGTTGACACCACTTGAAAACCATTTGGAAATTCAATGGTCTCAACTGGTTTTAATGGGATTGAACTGGTATCAACTGGTACACTTGAAACCAGTAGAGTTGAAACCAGTTAACAACTGGACCCAGTTGAAACCAAAAATGAAACCAATATAAACCAGTAAAGATCCAAGTTGTAACCAGTTATCAACTGGTCCCAGTTGAAACCAGTAGGTTTTTAATAGTCTGCAGGCACAGACTTTATTTTGGCACTACAATTTCACAGCGCCTTGAGCCAAGACTAATCTTGTTGACTAAGTACGGAGAAGCTATAACACAGCTGCAGCACAGGTTGTTCAGACCCTGATTTGCGTAGCACGACGGACAAAGGTTTGAGCCTTCAAACTAGGTTTTTAACTGGTCCCAGTTGAAACCAGTAAGTTTTTAACTGGTCCCAGTTGAAACTAGCAGGTTTTTAACTGGTCCCAGTTGAAACCAGTAGGTTTCAACTGGTCCCAGTTGAAACCAGTACATCAACTGGTCCCAGTTAAAACCAGTACATCTACTGGTACCAGTTGAAGCCAGTTCATCTACGGGTCCCAGTTGAATCCAATCAAATGTTGTTTAAATGTTTCCAGTTATGAAAAAAAGACACTCTGAATAATTCATATTTGGAATTATTAGCTGAAGGAAATGTATCTATAATGTTTATTATGGATAACATATTATACAATATCATTACAATAATTAAAAAAACGGCAAAGATATGTTTTGCATATTTTAGAGATTACCAGTTAAAACCAGTTGAAACCAGCTGGAAACTAGTTGCAATTTGCATATAATTTACATATTACAGTGTTGCTGCAAAATTACATTTTTCTGTGTTTAATGCGGGTTTAATGGATTAATTACGTACATTGTCATGAAAGAAGTCATATTGTAAGTATTTAATCACAGTATCATAATTCTTGTGTAGTTAATCAAATTGAGTCATTAAATTAAATTTATTCTTTGAAAAGTTAGAATACTAAATACCTAATCGCTGATGTCACTTTCAACAGGTAAAGTAATTATTAAAGGTAAATGACATGACTTGGGGTAGTCCTGAACTTGGGCTGAAACTACTCTAGAATCAAGTAAACTATGCAAGGATTATCCTGTGAAAATCTTGTAGTCAAACGTTGACTCATTTAAAAATAAACAATGTCTATATCACTCGTAGCACGGAAACCTGCTGTGTGGCTCTCTATGGGGCTTATTTTTATCGTCCCTGGAACAAATTAAGATACTCCTATGTCTATGCTTGATTCTCCTTAAGTAAACAAATTACAGACAAATCCTCCCAGGTGGTAGATCCACTCCTGCTAGTGTATGGTTGGTATATATTTCAACTCATTTGGTTCTTGAGGCATTTTCAAGTGTGCCCAATCATGTCACTAACCTTTAAGTTCAAAATATCTAAGAGTAATTGTGTTTTAATTTTAGTTTTATATATTGTGAAACATTGTTAACATTTAAAGGAATTGTAAGGAGCAACGAAGATGCTTAAAGCACTATATAAATATTGCATTGTAATATTGTGATGTGTGCAAATTATGAAGTTATAATGCCTTTGCATATAATATTTTCTCAATACATACATAAGGATGAATTATGACTTTCAGTTTTTGACCCGTTTATGTAATTAAAACACATAAAACATGTCGCAGTTTGTATATTGTTGTCTTTTTGAAGTTGTTTGAATATCCCCCTACAAATAACTTACTAATCTCCACAACTATTAACATCAATCAAATCTGAATTTTCAATCTGGTAGTCATAAACATATCTTGGCAAATATGTCATCCTGTAACATTAAATTAGCAAAGCTTTACCACATGGTACGTTTTTATGCCTCATCACCAAAGGTGTGGAAGGCATCACGCTTTTGGGTTGTACATCTTGTTACCAGTTCTCGATATACCGCAATGACTCACGAACTGGTAAATCCGATCTTCATGAAACTATGGTGGGGTATGATAAAAGTGCGAAGATGAACTAATAGATTTCAGAGTTGAAAGGTCAATGGTCACAGGGCCTAACACATGTCTGATTTGGGCTCATTACCGTAATAACTAAAAAACGGCCAATCAGATTTTAATGTAACTTACATGTAGGTCAAGTATGAACGAAGTGGTATCAATGAACTAATTAGAGTTCCGAGATTAAAGATCATTGGTCAAATGTCACAGGGCCTCGTACATGTTTGATTTGAGCTCTTTACCAAACTGAGGAATTTCTGATCAAATTGGGTATATTCATTTCAAGTTGAATTTTAATTGAATTAGGTGTGAGTGCAGAGGCATACTCATCAACTGTGCAGTGTAACTGCTCTAGTTTGATATTACGACACAAATGGTTTATTACATGTACTACTACTACTCCTCCTCCTACTACTACAACTACTAAGTACTACTACTACTACTACTACTACTACTACTACTACTACTACCACCACTAATAAGTAGACATATATTTTTTTTTTAACCAATATATGAGTTCTTATATGACTATATCATATTAATAGATACAACTCATTTTCAAGGAAACAATTTTTCCCATTAGACCCCCCAACACTTTTTTGGTTTTTCGCTCCGAGTATATACATTTGCATAAGTTCAAGATTGGAAGACCCCACCAAGCGTTATCAGATAAAACAAACAGAATGAACATCTACCAAGAAATAAGGAAGTGTGTTTTGTCATTTTCAACAATTTTTAATTTGTTTAAATTAGCGTAATCATGAATGTCAAACTGCTGTGATAGCAGTTTTGAACCCTCACCAAGCTCTATCAGATGAAAAAAGCAAAATCTGCCCCCCCCCAAAAAAAAAACAAATAGCATTGTTCATTAATTTTGAATTTGATTAAAGTAGCATAATTAATGAATTTCAAAATCATGTGAAGTTTGCAAGCCCGTACCAAGTCTTAGCAGATAAAGAAAATCAGAAAAAGAAATGCAGGAGAAAAAAACTGGAGCAATTTGGCTGCGCTCAGCTGGTAGACCTATGCCTCCGCACCCCCGTCCAATTCTAAAATTGAAATGCATCACTCGTGTATGTATGTGTTCAATTTGATTTTAAGTTACCATGGAAGTAAACTGAAATGAGATACAAGGTCCTATGACCTTTAACCTTTCAACTCTAAAATCTAATCAGTTCATCATAACCTCATAAAACATGACCCAAGTAAAATCAATATCCGATAAGCTGTTCTTAAGTTATAGTGGTAAAGACACCAATTATGGGGCCTTGTAACCTTTGACCTTTCAACTCCGAAATCTGACCAGTGCATCAGTGCCCTATAATACATACCTCACCCAAGTTGCATCAATATCCAATAGGCCGTTCTTACGTTATAGTGGTAAAGACACCAAGTATGGGGCCTTGTCACCCTTGACCTTTCAACTTTGAAATCTGATCAGTTCATTGGTGCCTTACAATACATACTTCACCCAAGTTACATCAAACGATCCCAAATTACAGGTTTTAAGCCCTGTGACTTTGACCTTTCAACCCCCAAATCTACTCAATTTGTTATTGCTTTATGGTTCATACTTGGTCCTAGTAACATCAAAATCTGATCAGCCGGTCTTAAGTTATTGCAATGACGAGAACCGGTAACGGACGGACAACCCGAAAACATAATGCCTGCAGCGTTCGTTGCGGAGGCATAAAAATTGTTATAATTTTGAATAAAGTAGCAAAATTCATGAATTTCAAAACTCTGTGTATAAGTTTGGAAACCCTGAAGCAGCTTTATCAGTCTGAGCGATGAGAATCTATATTGATGAAGAAATAACAGCAACAAAGAATTCAACATTTTGAAAAGATAGAAATACACACTCAAATGCACACACATACTGGTAAATGCCGTAAAATTTGGACATTAAATGTTGTCAGAAAATACAGTCAAAACGTGGACACCATACACCGGGATTCAGAGGGTTAAATTATGTTAGAAATAGGACGGGAAACTCTGGACAGACTTTGTATGTTCAAATGGGGGACAATTTAAAGCATGCTTTAAAATGTATCTACATAGGCCATTTGCAACCATTTAGTATACCGTAGACAGCCAACCATGGACAGTCCACGGTTTGACTGCACACTTTCTGGTGGGTGTCCACGTTTTACGGCAAAAACATACGCACGCACACACACACACACACACACACACACATATCGAACCCATATCGATCGCACTCCCTGACTCCATGTCTAATCTCTGAAAAAGTTTGGAATCGTCCACACTTGCATTCCAACAGACTGGAAATAAACGTGTCATT
Source organism: Eucidaris tribuloides (assembly GCA_001188425.1). Taxonomy (NCBI): domain Eukaryota; kingdom Metazoa; phylum Echinodermata; class Echinoidea; order Cidaroida; family Cidaridae; genus Eucidaris; species Eucidaris tribuloides. Next base: position 61,712 of record JZLH01S0558068.1, read on the forward strand.
TCTGTAAATTTATACAGGAGATGGAAAACTTCGGATTCAAACTTCAAACACCAAGAAACAATGTAAACTCTAGAGAAAGAAATGTTGTGTTCAAATAAATTTGCATTTATTTTTAAAATGAAATCATAAGTCACTCATTTTTCAAGGCATTAATTGATAATAAAACAATTAAAAAGGGATATTGGCATATTGCAATGTTGTTCGCCATAATTTCTTCATATGCTGACACGTGATACACAAGAAAATGAAATGCAGATTTGTGTGCCCATTGTTCAGAAAAGATAATTAAGTATTTGTAGGTACGTTGTTATGTATTATAAACAGAGTATAAATGTATGCATCTAAGCATGTACTATGTACGGCATGAATGAGTATGTATGCACAAGCGTATTCACAAGGGTGTGTGGGATTGTTAACTCACCTCCAAAACATAACCCCCCCCCCCACCAAAATTTTAAACAAGGTGATAGCCAAAATGTGTCTCGCCCAGTTTCGTGTACACAGAAACTTGCTCAAAAAGAAGTTAACATTGGGATCAAAAAGGTGGTTGACCCCTGCTGATAACCTTTGGCCTAGTGATGGCCTTCAGCTCCCTATGAGACATCTACCACCCAAGTTTGGTCACAATTGGGCAAATAAGGGCAAAGTTACGGGCCATTATCAAAACTTGTCCAAACAATTAACATTTAGATTAAAAAGTTCGTTGACCTTTGACCGAGTGGTGACCTTCAGCTTCCTATGAGACATCTACCACCCAAGTTTGGTCACAATTGGGCAAATGGGGGCAAAGTTATGGGCCATAATCAAAACTTGCTCCAAATACTTAACATTGGGCTCAAAAAGGTTGTTGACCCCTGTAGGTGACCTTTGACCTTGTGTTTACCCTCAGCTCTGTATGAAACATCTACCACCCAAGTTTGGTCACAATATTGGGCAAATGGGGGCAAAGTTATGGGCCATAATCAAAACTTGCTCAAAAATCTTAACATTGGGCTCAAAAAGGTTGTTGACCCCTGTAGGTGACCTTCAGCTCCCTATGAGACATTTACCATCCAAGTTTGGTCACAATTGGGCAAATGGGGGTAACTTAATCAAAACTTGCTCAAAAAACTTAACATTGGGCTCAAAAAGATCATTGACCCCTGCCGATGACCTTTGACCTTGTGGTGACCTTCAGCTCTGTATGAGACATCTACCATCCAAGTTTGGTCACAATTGGGCAAATGGGGCAAAGTTATGGGCCATAATCAAAACTTGCTCAAAAAACTTAACGTTAGGCTCAAAAAGGTTGATCCCTGTCTGTGACATTTGACCTTGTGGTGACCTTCAGCTCCCTATGAGACATCTACCATCCAAGTTTGATTGAAATTGGAGCATTTAGCACAGAGTTATTTAAGTTTTTGTAAGCGTAATGGACGGTCGGACGGACGGACAGATGCCAAAGTGATCCCTTAGAAGTGATCCCTTAGTCTCCTCCACCTCGGTGGGCTCGACAAACAGGGGGAGGTTTAAAACCGGATTTTGAAAATGTTTGGCCAGGAGCAGACCATGAACAGATATGATTTTACAGCAAATGAGCTGTCAGCTGGAGTTGTGTTAGTGTGACGATAGTCTGGACTCCAGACCCCAAGTTGTAGCTTTCACATGCTGAACTTGATAAGAGTCAGGGAAAAAAAAATCATTTTTTCTTTCGGGGGCTCCAAAATCAATTTTTGTGAAAATTTCGGGGGCTACTTTTGTCATTTCCGGGGCTCCATTTTTTGGGGGCTACTTTTCCACTTCTTAATAATTAATTTTTTATGAAGACTTTACTGATGACACTTCAGGATATAAGTTATTTGACATACTGTATACAGCAGGGGGAAAATTCGTTTTTCGTTTAAGGGATCTTTTTCCCACTCAGTAAAATTTGGAAGGGGGGGGCTACTTTGGGTTTTTAAATGTGGGGGAGGGGTTACTTTCACAGTAATTACCTGAATTGAACACATGATATATTTTCATTTTAGTGATTGCCTTATTAAAAGCTATAATTTATTCGCAATTCAAATTCAACTTATTTCAAGATTCCAGATTAAAAAAAAAAAATACAACAATTAAAAATCTATAACAACCAAAAGTACAAATATTTCATCAGAAAAAATTTGGAATTGAGGAAGCTGCATAAAACATCAGAAAACTCTGGTCAATGCAGTATCCTTGTGACGTGTCTATAACTCAGGAGGGGGGGGGGGGAAACGCCCCCCCCCCCCCCAAAAAAAAAAAAGAAAAGGAAGACAAATTAACAAAAAAATAAGAAGGGAACAAAACAAGAATTAAGAAGAGGAAACAAAAGTAAAGAAAGAAAACAAAGAAAAGAAAAAAAAAGAAATAAAGCAGGTGGAAGGAGTAGAACAAGAAGAAAAGGAAAAGGGGAAAAAGGAAGGGGAGTAAGAGGAGTAGAAGGCGAGAGAAAATTAAAAAAAATGAGGAAAAAAGATACTTAGAGGGAAAGATCAGCGAAAAAATGCAAGCTAAATATAGATGGCTATTAATAATGATGTCCTCAGCAATGTAATTATATAAATAAGTGTTTAGTTGTAGGCTTTGTAGCATCATTAAAAAAATGTAAAGAAGAGACGCGATATTGAAGACAGCATACACATTTTCTGAGAAATGTTTGACCTAGCAGTGGACTTCGAACCGGCCCTGCCCAAGCTTATTGAATGCAGAAAAAGGAATGGTCTGGCAAGAGTGCCAGAGACGCGTACACGATATCAGTGGAATGGAGGGATTATCGTCGCCTATTGTTTAGTCTAGATACCAGCCTGCGTGCGGCAGGGAACATGCCAACATGCATAAGTTAGCTATGGTAACTCTTGATTATCCATGAATAATAGTTTGGCAGTCAGACTAGTTCTTGTACTTTCCCATGTTCTGGGCTGGTTTTCAGGTGCCAGGCGTGTTTGTTTTATTGGCCCTTTTGTGAAAGTCGTCTGCAGCGATAGTCACTAGATCGGGCGGCCTAATTTCCGGGGCGGCTTTACTGGATATTGTCGCCCCCGAAACCATGATTTTTCAGAATTTCCAGGGCGCTTTTCTTCCTTTTGGGGGCGAAATCGCCCGCCGCCCCCGTGTATTTTTTTCCCTGATAAGAGTCCATCTGTCTTTGCACATCAGGGTCACACTGGGCACACTGGTCACCTTCACTGGTGTAAGTGTTTTACCTGGTGAATATTGATCAGAGGCAATCGTCATAACTCCTCCAAATCTTTCTTTAAAAATTTCGCCTGCACAAAGACCCGTGGTACTGAGAGTCCCTCCTTCTTATTCACTGTTTCTCTTGTCACATACTCGTTGACATGAACCACGAAGCCAGCCTTCGTAAACAGATCGGCGAGGTAATCTGTATACAAAAGATTATGGGAAATTGATAAGTACCATTAAGGTGGAACCAACGTGGCAAAAATTGAATGTGAACCCTGGTATTAGTGCCAATGTCAACAAGACCTTGTGTTGTGTGTCACTATTCATGTCAACATAGTAATGGTTTGTGTATATTGTGACATGTTTCTCTTTATGTTGACGTAAAGAAATTGACATAAAGAAAACTGAAAGTCAAATATAAAAACAAACAAGTTTTTTATTTTCTGTGACAACTTCATGTTTTATTTACTAGTAGGTTCATGAATTCAAATTTTACGGCTGCACATTATACAACATCAAAATAAACTAGAGTGCTATTGTGCAGTGCTAAATGTATACAAACTGACGCACCCCATTCACCATGCTGTGACGAACCAAATGCTTCCATGACGGTACCCTGCGTCATTATTTGTTAGTAAATGACCCACCCATGACGCACCATTCCCGGGGGTCGAGGGGTGCGTCTTACAATTGATAGATGTATTAATCAGTCACTTTGAATATGGTAAAACATATTCTTCACTAAGCTGTCTGACGGTACATTTTTCCTCTCATGATATACAGTATGATGGTAATGAAAAGCTCTACCCACGTATACTATACCAATGACATGTGCTGACTTAATGATTACATTCAATATTTTCTTGGGATTCCCAGCATTTTGGGGGAGTTTCCAAATTCCAAGACCATTTTGCACAATAAAATTCCCCACTGCCATTCACCACCCAATAGATATGGTGGATGGACATGATACAAAATATAAGAGATGACGACTTTCGTTTTGGACTTTAATTCTTATTGATTTGAGTGATTTTTCTCAAATTTCCTGACTGAAAATGGGAACTCATTTTCCAGGATAGCTGGGAACCATGTTTACTACAAATCAAAAACAAAAAATTGACCAAATTACTGAAAGTGTTGTAGAATTCAAAGGAAGTTTCCAGTTTCTAACCTGTGGAGAAGTAGTAGGCTCTTGTGCCATCCTGTCTGACGTAGAAATTCTCACCAAGTTTGTGGCCTTTACTGAATCGTAACATGGCGTGGTCGTAGAGGCCGTAGTCTCTGAATAGCACCATACCTCCTGGACGAAGAACCTACCAAGGTGATCACAACAAGAAATGGAGATAGAAGGAATAATAATGATGATGATACTACTACTTCCATTACTACTACTACTACTACTACTACTACTACTACTACATACTACTACTACTACTACTACTACTACCACTGCCACTACTACCACCACTACTACAACTACTACTATTACTACTACTACTACTTCTACATGTACTACTACTACCACTGCCACTACCACCACTACTACCACCATTACGACTACTACTACTACTACTACTACTACTACTACATGCAGTAGTACTACTACAAGCTCTAAAAATGGTGACCAATATCTAGGAATTCAAGCAAGTGCTTGCCATGAAACATCTGTCAAAATGACTTTTTCAGAACCCTGAACTACCAATGTAAATAATTTCTGACAGAAAACCGAGAAAAAAACCCGTGAAAAGAAACAATGCAGCAATTGGTATCAGAAAAGGTTGAGCTTAATGCATTACTAGTTTTGTTGCTGTAGCACAGCTATTTTGTTGTCAGCCTCTCCTCATAATTCCACAACCTAAGCACAGTCCTCCCCTTCAAGTCTCAGTTTCAATCTTTTACATATCATTCATGAATGACATACCTTGTAAATATTCTGCAATGACTGCAACATTTTGTCAGGATGAATTGCTGAGAGGACGAACAACATGGTCACTAGATCAACGCTTGATGCTGCAATGTGATTGGTCAAGTCATCTGCCGTTATGTCACACTGGAATGCGTTGATACGGGCAGGATCATAAGATGGATTGTCCTGTGAAAAGACATAAAAATCTATCAAAGTTTGACAATCATTAAATGGGGCTTCCACAATGTTAACCAATGCTATTAAAGGTAAATGTCATGATTGGTGGTAGTCCTCAACTTGGGGTGAACTATTCTAGAATCAAGTAAACTATGCAAGGATTTTACTGTGAAAATTTTGTTGTCAAAAGTTGACTCTTTCTAACAAAACTTCCATTAGTATGCCTTGTGACAGACAAATCTGTTGTATCTATGGGATCCATTTATATTGGGACTCGAGAGAAACAAAATGCTGGTATGTTTATGCTTGATTCAGCTTAAGTATACAAATTTAAGATAAATACTTTTAGCCAGGAGATACACTCTAGCTGCTGTATATATCTCTCAGCCAGTTTGGTTTGAGAGACATTTTTTTATTTCTCCCAATCAATCATATCACTGCCCTTCATTACAAATGTTCACAGTAGAACCCTTGCATAGTTCATATGATTCTAGAATAGTTTGAGGACAACCCCAAATCATGTCATTTACCTTTAATGGTACATTCAAAGTGAGGTATTGAAGGACAAGTCTGAAATTACAATCTGACAAATAATAAAATTCAAAATTCCACACGTTTCATCCTGTTTTTGTCTAATTTTAGTCATCAATTAAATATTCTATTCATATTTAAACATTTTATTGTTCTGATAACTTTTACTCTGTTGATTGAAACAAAGTTGGCGATAGACTGGGTTTGTCCTTTATTTGTTTTAACCCATTGGAGACAATTTGATATCAATAAAACATGCTTTCTTCATAGGCCCCAGCCAGATATACATATCATTCTTAGTCTCCAACAGGTTAATGGGTTTGCTGATTATGTGGGAGTTTGTGCATGCTAGTTTTACACACTTAATGACAAAGTTGCTTGACAGGAGAAGTACACCCCCTAGAATACGAAACTTAAATTTTAAATTTAAATTTATTTATTTGCATGGTCCGTTTTTACAATCACAAGATTACAAACAATTCACAAATTTTATACGTGTTTATTACATGTTGTAGTACAATAATTGATTTGATATGTTGTTATACCATATAATATAAAGGACTAACACATAAGCTAAGCTTAAAAGCATGATAGTCCTATAATGAAAATTGTGGAAAATAGAAACTAGTGAAGTGTATTACAAAACACATTACAATCATTAGAAATTCCATACCGGCTGAAATACGCAATTGTCATTCCCTTTACTCTTTTAAACGTAAAGTTAAACAAATGCTAATGACCAATATTTAACGTGATCGGATAGTTATACTTCCTATGCTAATTGTTAATCTATGCCATTCCATCCGATATCTCACTCATATTCCAATTACCAATGTGTGTATCATTTCAAATCATGCAGTACGTGCGTGTCAGTGTCCATATAAATACAGATGCATACATTATGTGTACTATTACAAAATGTTTATCTTTACAATTTACAACAATGTACTCGTACAATGTATCAATGCATTATTATTTTGTAAACATAGTAATTGATATTGGCATCTCCCTTTGTCTACCTCATAATCATGATAATACACAAACGAATTCAATTAATCTAAA
>JZLH01S0558068.1:68595-86389 GCA_001188425.1 Eucidaris tribuloides
TCGGCAGGCATACTGGGATTTCGATAGTACTAGTAGCACACAACAAAGTGAGTAGATGGGACTGCAAACAAATTTAGATCTCCAAACCAGTGATGAGGTAGCAACAATTTGTAGTTATACAACGCTTTCAGTTAGATGTTAGGATAAACAAGCGCCACTAAAATGATCAGCAGAGTGTGTATAATATATGTTTTAATACAATGATTTTAATTACTTGAATTTTGAAAACAAACGTTCATATTAAAATGTGATTTCTCACTCCCATGATGTTTAAAAGACTAAGATCAAAATAAACTCGCTTGCAACTTAATGTGACTATTTTTCTTTCATGAGGTAGACAAAAGGGAGATGCCCAATATCAAATTACTATGTTTACAAAATGATAATGCATTGATACATTGTACGAGTACATTGTTGTAAATTGTAATAGATAAACATTTTGTAATAGTACAAATAATGTATGCATCTGTATTTATATGGACACTGACACGCACATACTGCATGATTTGGAATGATACACACATTGGTAATTGGGAATATGAGTGAGATATCGGATGGAATGGCATAGATTAACAATTAGCATAGGAAGTATAACTATCCGATCACGTTAAATATTGGGTGATTAGCATTTGTTTAACTTTACGTTTAATCAATTACATTAAATGGCATTGACATGATTAGGAGAAGTAAACAAAACGTCTCAAGAACCAAATGGGTTGAAACAAATACTAATGTTTAGTCTCCTGGCTGGAAGGATTTGTCTTAAATTTGGGTACTTTGGGGGAAATTAGCATTCATTTCCCAATAAGGAATTATTCTATAAAGCATAAAAAAATGCCATTTTGCATTGTAGTATGTATGTTTCGTGGGACTTTAATCAAGACGTACGTTTATAAGGTCCCTTTTCTTTATTTTTACTACCGTAGATCGCTTTAACACGTCAACAACCAAAACCAACCCCGGACGAGCCATGCTTTTCTGTTCAGTCACAACTGATATGAGTCAACATCTTGGACCCGAGGAAATCAAGATTGCCGTCGGTGATGTGGCCACGGGGAGGAGAGACTTCTCCTACAATGTTACATCCGTTAGTGGTCAAACTAGAGCTAACACATTTATCGTTGAAGATCTCAATGACGATGACGTCATATACTGTTTTGTGGGCGAACATGACGACAGTTCCTCGTTTGCTTACATTAGAGTTCAAAGGAGTCATTATGGTTAGTAAATCCACCTGTATAGTACATTCTCATATCAGCTGGATGTACACGATGTGAGAGTGTGTTCTCGTGCAGACATGTACTCATGCAAATTCTGAGAATGGTGTCTACCAAATAATAAGTTATTTTTTCAGTGTCCTAGAAATTCTAGTTTGTAGAGTGTAACTATCTTAAACGAGCTAACCGACACTATTCGAGTGGAGACAAAGACTCAATTCCATGTTATCGTTCTGTAAAATGTTGAAGGTATTGATACTCTACAGACTCGCCAAAATGATACATACTTATTCTGTGTAGTTTTGTTATGTGCTTATTTCAGTTCTGCCTGTCCTGTCGTCACAACCAACTGTCTCGGATGTTGGACTGGACTATGTTGTTATCCGTTGGGCACAATGGAATGAATCCACGGACTCGGGTGAAGGTCCCATCATCGGCTACGAGGTTTACTATAGATTGCCCGGTGAGGCCTGGGTAGATGCCGGCTATGACATGACGACACAGGAGACAAACGATACGTCGAATAGCGATCCACTGGAGTACAATGTGACGGGTTTAGTGCCCGATACTGAATACATGTTGAGTGTTTCCACGATTAGAGAAGGAATTGGAGGGGAAGGAGCGCAAGGACCAGATATAGATGCGAGGACCATCGCGATTCGTAAGCTATCATGGTGTTGTTATACCCTTGAAGATGCACTGAACATGAATGACACTGTCTACAGGGTGATCATGTCTTCACCCTTCAAAAGAGAGGGGGACATTTCATTATTTCTCCACTTTGGGGGATCGGAGCATTGTGAAGTACCAATTACCAAAATGTGTTGTCCCTCGTTTTTGATGGGTTACTGTATCTAATATTAACTCCACAGTGCTAGACTATTATTTTTATATTCCTATAAATTGAATTTTGCTGCACGGTTTTTTAAGACCATACCATGGAAGGGGGAAACTCACACCCTGGGATTTTTTTGATACGAGTAATAATAATCATGATGGAAATTAGGATGCATTTATATAGCGTCGTAGTCGGACACCTACCCACTTGACAACCACCCCTAGGATAAACACCTCTGTCAAACACCCTCTATACGACGACTACTCCATAGGTTAATTGTACCTCTGCCTCAACCACCATCGGACAACTACCCCTTAGGGAAACCACCGTCAAGGACAACTCCCCCCCCCGTCAACTACCTTCTGGATAGGTACCCCCCGTTTAACTATCCCCCTGAAAATCCCCCGACTAGTACCCCTTGGACAACTATCTACCAGCCAAGCCCCCTAGGGCAACCACCCTTTAGGACACCCCCCCCCCCGGACAAGTACCCCTAACCAACTACTCCCTTGGGCAATCGCCCTCTACAAATGGTGGGGGTATTTATCCAGGGGTAGTCGACCTAGAGGTCGGTTGCCGTAAGGACGAAGTTGGCCGGGGGTAATTATGTGGGGTATTGGTCCGGGGTACTAATCTGGGGGTGTTTGACCTAGATGGTGGTTGGTCTAAGAGTTAGATGTCTGCTGGGTAGTTGCCTGGGGGTAGTTGTTCGGGGGAGTTGTCCTAGAGAACCATATTTTCTATACATTTTCGTAAATGTTATTGTTTTAACCCAGCTTCAGCCTAGTTGCCTATAGTCGCCGTGACATTTTAAGGAAAAAATAGGGTACTTTTATTACACTTCCTTTGAGAGAGACAGGTTCTGATAAAATTGTCTAGTAAAGTTGCATGCACACCAGGTAGGATTTAAACCTTCAACCTTGTGATTTTTTTTTTAATTTGTTTGACAATAATTTGTTTACTGCATTTCATATTATTTTACTCGTAACAATACGAGGATTAACAATTCATAAATTTCATACAATACAGGTAAATTCAAGTTACGAATATTTGAATCACAAAATACTACATCATACAGAGTACTTGCGCATAAGGAATGATACGAGAAGGTATAAATATATGCAATACATTTATATGGCATTTAGATACAATAGCAGTTATTACATAGTGACGTGCATTTTGAATGCAGAAGGCTGCTGCTATAAGCACGGCTTGAGTAGACGAACAGCCAAGGTATGAGAATCTTTGTAATGTAACATTTTAATATCTACCGTATAAGAGTGGGATGGACCATAAAATAAATTTAGACCCAGTTACCGTGTCAAGACCACGAACAGATCCAACATAACTGACACTAATTTTGTTATCATATTGTAATCTGTAAAAATAGTTGTAACAGTAGTAGTAGTAGTAGTAGTCGTCGTCGTCGTCGTGGCCTAGAAATAGTAGAAGTACTAATACAAGTAATAATTCGTCGTGCGGCTGGCAGAACGTCGTTACTTAATGTTTTAAGCAGAAGGGCGTTAACAGTAAATTGCTCCTAACTTGACAACCATTAACTCATTTCACATGAAATCAAAGTATAGTGATCTTTGAAGTACTTCTAGTAGTATATCAGGCAGAAATATGAATAACTTTTTTTCAAGTTAGAGGCAATTTACTGTTAGCGCCCTTCTGCTTAGAGCATTTGCTAACTTCCTTCTGCCAGCCGCACGACGATTTTATAATATTTAAAGCAACAATAATACTCTACCGTTTTTACAGCAACCACACCCTCTACAGAGCCCCCAAGTACCTTCGTTAGTCCATACAGTCAACCAGCTGGCCCTACTGATAGGCCGGGTGGAATTGGTGTGGTCATTGGGATCGTCATTGGTGTCGGTATTTCTGCTATCGTCGTCATCTGTGTCGTCGTATTGATGTTAAAACGACGAATGTGAGTCTCTGATTGTACTTTCTGTATACATTTTACATACTGACATATACCCCAAACCCCGATAAAATCTTCAGGACTTAGGCTAACATTGTGGAACTTCAATTTTAAAAAATGTAAAACTGTGATATCTCAGCTATAAGGTATTGCTTAAATGGACAGATAAACACCCTAGAATACAAAAGTTTGAAAAGTTATGCTGCCACTAGCAAGATAAGCATTAATATTCAATTTCCACTGTGGTGAACTATAAAATACCCTAGATCTACACACAGTAAGTCAGTGGGAGGAAATAGACATGGTGTCTCTGGTCATCCCGAGTCCTCGTTGATTTTCACCTTTTTAAAGCACTCTATAATCATTTTGAAATACGATTTTTTTTTCATAGCTGCATTTTTAGACCTTATGAAAACACTTATACCATGGAGGATTATGTAACTCACATTTTTTTAAACTGTGGTCATTGTTAACGTATATAGCTTTAAAAAAAAACTTTGGCATGTAATAGTGATGATCCACCAACCTTTGCTTAAAAGCGACTTTTTGAACTGATTCGTCATTAGACTCAGAGAACATAATGGTTTGTGTTTTACCATGACACTCTGACCTTGTAGATATGTCTATAAGAATGCATCCGCGTGGTGATAAGTACATTAGTAAATGAGTTATTTATATATCTCATTTAAATGGGGGTGAGTGGGTGGGTGGGTCTGCATAGTGAAAAGCGTAATTCCAAGTGGTACTACATTATCCCCCCCCCCCGAAAAAAGGTCATTAACACATCCCCTACTTATATTGAATGTGAAGACAAATTACACATGCAAATAGGAAATATTTCGGGTTTCACTATATACACTGTTTCAAAACTTCTTAATTCGATAGAGGAAAGAACTCAAGAGACAGCACACACAAGCCTTCAAAGCCAACCAAGCAGGCATCCCCTGAGTACGAGAATCCAACATTCAATGACCAAGATACCAGCAACCACACATACCAAGAACTTCACAAGAAGCCTCGAGTTCAGGACGGTCAGCCCTATGAGGTTGTGATACAGGGGGATGAGATTGATTACGAAAATACCACGTCTTCCCGGTAAAATAGCACTTGATTACAGTAATTGACGTTGACGTAGATTTAGTGGCATGAACCTATACAATGGCCAGACTTCTATTTAATCCCCTAGTACATTTAGAGTTGCATGAATTGTGGACATTATGGAGAAGTTCAGGAGCGTCGATCCTGAAAATATCAATTTGTCCTCCCCCCCCCCTACAATTTCGATATCTTGAAAATAAATGGAGAAATTGCAAGGATACGGTTAAAATAAGTGCAAGGTACTACAAAATCATCAAACGTAAAGTACAAATCGTCGCCCGGATGGCAGAAGGGCGTTAACATTCCGCCTGGCTGAAAGTCGTTAGCAAATGCTCTAAGCAGAAGGGCGTTAAAAGTAAATTGCTTGTAACCTGACAACCATTGGCTTATTTCACATGAAATCAGTCTATCAGTCCGTATGGCGAAAATATGGTATAAGCCTATGGGTTTCAAATTAGATGCCATTTACCGTTAAAGTCCTTCTGCTTAGAGCATTTGCTAACGACCTTCTGCCAGCCAAACTGTTAACGCCATTCGCCTTAGAGCATTTGCTAACGCCCTTCTGCCAGCCGGGCGACGAAATACTTTCTACTAAAGATACATTATTTCAAATTTTTCGGCCCCGAAAAACCTGTAAGGTGTTCTTAGTTTTTCCCATCCCCTCTCCCCAATTTGAAAAATCGATCGACACTTCTGGTGAGGTTAGTTCACAGATCCTAATATATTTGTGGGTTAGTTCCAATGATTAAGGCTAGGGTAGTAATACTCGTAATTGAAACTAAATCAAACATTACCTACCTTGTCACACCATGACCACTGATGAGGAGTGTGACCAGTGACTGTTCATTCCCTTTACGGCGTTTACAACCAAACTTTGCTCGTAATGTATATATAATAATTGCCAACAAGTGGGTCTCACTGGTGAACATGACGTAGGTGTGTGTTAATGGAATGAATAAAAGACAACTTGGAGGATACAACACACGAAAAGTACGTTGCTGTGGTTGCACTTCTTTTATTAAGTTTTCGGGCGCTGCCCTTCCTCAGAATCTGTATAATAACATAAATATTGGCACCCACTGTAGCATACCGTCGACCCCGCTCACTACACAACCTACTCATAAGAGCCCAAAAAACCATCCCCACCTATAAACCACAAATGCCCACCTAACGGCTTCTTCAAATGCAACTCCAGAAGATGTAGCCTTCATGAACATATCATCGAAACAACTACCTTCAAAAGCACATTAACCGGAAAACAATACAACATCACCTCTCACATGGTCTGTACATCTAGCTTTGTTATTTATCTGCTCACGTGCTCACAATGTGATATGCAATACGTGGAAAAAACAGAAACCTCCCTGTATACCCGCCTCAATAACACACGTTCAGAAAATTAATAAGAAACCACCGCACACCACTCATCACAAAACACTTCCATACGCCACACATTTCAATCTCCCCAACACTCCCTACAGAATCTGCGCATCACTGCCATAGAATTGGTGGAGTGCAGGTCACGCAAAATTATTCATAGGGAGTCATTTTGGATTAAAACATTATGTAACCTCCAACCACACGGGATAAATGTAGAATGTTAATTTTTTTTTTTCTCAAGCTAACTACACCTCATCTCTATAGTCATCCCCTAATACTTTTGTGTGACCTCTGTTCTACGGCTCGGTGGCCGTGATTCGTCCACACCGCACAATCGTTACAGTTGAACTATCCCATGAATGACTCAATACCCCCCCCCACATCGCACCGCACACACGCACAAACAGACAGACAGACACACACACACACACACACACACACACACACACACAGCAAGGCAGTCATACCCCGCATTCACGTAAGTAATTATTATGCCGTTAGCCAGATATGTGTATTCAAAGTTAGTTATTCATATATCAAAATTACTTTATTAAGACTCGTTTGTAAAATTTCATGTATTGTAATTTGTAGATCTATATTGTATTACTATATTGAAGAAGACATTTTGCCAATATTTATGTTATTATACAGATTCTAAGGAAGGGCAGCACCCGAAAGCTTAATAAAAGATGCGGAACTACAGCAACGTCCTTTTCGTGTGTTGGAGTATATTTATCCTCCAAGTTGTCTTTATATGATGATAAGTAAATTAGTATGGGGGTGAGTGGGTGGGTGAGTCTGCATAATGAAAAGCGTAATTCCAAGTGGTACTACATTATCCCCCGCCCCCCCCCCCGAAAAAAACGTCTTTAACACATTTGCCCTCTATTTATCTAGCTAGAGTATAAAATGTGAAGACAAATTACACAAGCAAATAGGAAATATTTCGGGTTTCACTATATACACTGTTTCAAAACTTCTTAATTCGATAGAGGAAAGAACTCAAGAGACCGCACACACAAGCCTTCAAAGCCAACCAAGCAGGCATCCCCCGAGTATGAGAATCCAGCATTCAATGACCAAGATACCAGCAGCCATACATACCAAGAACTTCACAAGAAGCCTCGAGTTCAGGACGGTCAGCCCTATGAGGTTGTGATACAGGGGGATGAGATTGATTACGAAAATACCACGTCTGCCCGGTAAAACAGCACTTGATTACAGTAAATGACGTTGACGTAGATTTAGTGGAATGAACCTATACAATGGTCAGACTTCTTTTTAAACCTCTGGTACATTTAAAGTAACATGAATTTTGGACAGAGAATGGGAACCAACTCGATCATTGTATCAAAACTAATTCAACCCTGTCAAAGTTCAAAGTCTTGTATCGTAAACAATTATTTAACAATTTGCAAACTGCAACGTACTGTGAGTAAGGTGGTTATTATTCATTGTGTTTTATGTTTCAGGATAAATACAGAATTTGTGTTGTACAGCCGCCCCCCCCCCTCACTCTTCTCTGTTTATATTTTCTTCTGTGTGACTGTGAATGGCAATGCGCCTGTGTGTACGGTTAGATGATGTTGTCTATGAGTGTGTTTTGTACGCGTGCGCGTGTGTGTGTGTGGTGGGTGGTGTGGTGTGTGTGTGGTGTGTGGTGTGTGTGTGTGTGTGTGTGTGTGTGTGTGTGTGTGTGTGTGTGTGTGTGTGTGTGTGTGTGTGTGTGTGTGTGTGTGTGTGTGTGTGTGTGTGTGTGTGTGTGTCGTGTCGTCGTGTGTGTGTGTGTGTGTGTGTGTGTGTGTGTGTGTGTGTGTGTGTGTGTGTGTGTGTGTGTGTGTGTGTGTGTGTGTGTGTGTGTGTGTGTGTGTGTGTGTGTGTGTGTGTGTGTGTGTGTGTGTGTGTGTGTGTATGCCAGTGTGCTCAAGTAGATGTTTTAATCCGCCTTGATTTGTTGTAATTTAAGGTAGCTTGTTTAATTAATTGTAGTGTCAATTATTTGATAGATTTTGTAATTTTTGTTTGGGCCCCAGTCAGCAAGCATCGCTTTATTCGGGGTACCCTGATCTGATATTGATTTGTATTTCTAGTAAATGTATGAATTTATCATTTTTAATGGTCAAATAAATTGAAATTGAAATTGAATTAAATTTAATTATGGAGAGGTTCAGGAGCGTCGATCCTGAAAATATTGGATTGGGCCAACAATTCGAAAATTGATCGACGCTTCTGGTGAGGTTAGTTTCAATGATTAAGGCTATTGTAGTAATAATTGTAATTGAAAACTAAATCAAACATAATCTAAGACCAGATTATTCATGTTATCAGATTTGAACGTTTCCTCTCTTGATTTGACGACCAATATGCCAATAAACTGGCAAAAGCCATTCGAGCACTTGAAGCATTCTTAAAAAGACCATCCTTCAAACAAAAGGCACCGACAGAGGATTGATGAAGACGAGCAAAACTTAATGACAGCAATAGCAAAAGCAAGGATTATCATTCACCTATTTGTGGTTTTAACTTTATTTTTTTAAAGCTTGACTGTGCCTATTTGCATACCTCCATGTAGCTTTAAGTAGACTGGGTAACCCTTTCAATGGCATTGCAGTAGGACTTCATAGACTTAATATTCAGAGTGTCGTACTGGAATGGATAATGTCGTGTTATGTGTTTTCATAATTGATTGACCGAATAATTTCTTATGGGAATAAATATTCGTCGACGTAAATTACATTCGTGGGCTAGTTTACTACATACGTTTTGTAACACATGTTGTGACATTCGACCTTTCAAATTCCGAAATCTCAACATTTCATTGTTCCATAAAGAAATACATTACTTGATTTAAGTAACATCAAAATCTGTTCAGTTGTTCTTAACAAATGAACCGAACGGTCGGAGAATCCGTAATTATGGTGTATTCGGCATGTTTGGCGCGAAGGCATGGGAAGAGGGATTCGTTCACTCACTTTTAAAGAATAATGGTGTGCACAGTTACATGGTTCTTTGCATTGCTGTGATAATCATTATTTTACTTACGTGTGTGACTCGGATAGAAGGGGGAGGAGCAACACCTTTTGGAGTAGTTTTTGTCCGGGAAATTTGTCACACGACGATGAATACTCTATAATGTCACACTTTCCTAAAGAGCGCATGAAGCCTCTGTAGCAAGTGGTTAATTCCGGGGGGGGGGGCACTCAACTTACAATGTGATACCTATGTGCCGCACCGAAGTCGAAAATCGGGGGCTGTGGAACTGGCTTGAGCGAAAAATGGGGGTCTCCGGAACTGGAGCGAAGGCTTCAGAAAACCTCAAAATGCTATGCTCCGGAACTACAAAGTGGCGAAGTTCCGGCGCGCCGTGCTGAAAGGGCAATGCTCTCGCGCGGCTGAGCAAAAAAAATCAGAAGCGAACGGCAAATTTGGGGGTCTCTGCGAACTGAAAAAAATCAAAAAAATTCTGTGCCTTCTGAAAATTGTGATGGCTCGGAACAGAAATTTGGGCTGAAAATGGGGATCTCAACCGCGGCACATGATTATACTATGTGCCCCCCCCCCCCCTGGATTAAGTAATGACAAAACCACACGATAGCAAAGACGAAATCTATCATTTTGTCAATTTAAATGTATTATCTGATTGTGTTCAGTGGTTTAAATTTAAAAATATTGTATCCGAACAAAAGTATTGGAACTCGTTTACACGATATTCATGGTTTTTATTAGGCGATGGTCAAATGCATGAACTTAATGTATATGGTTTTAAATGTGTTTTCTACAAGTAAAAAGTAAACCCATTAAATGTAGTTCCATAATACATTTCTCATTTCTAAGCTTGTCCATGCCATTTTTAGTTCAAGTGGATTTTAATTACATTGAAAATATTCGATTACCATATAGCTTATTTTATGTATACAATGACGATAATGTTTATTTGAAAAAATGAACATTATTTGTTGTCAAGCCATAGATTATTATAACCATTATTTTATTGGAAAATGTTTCAACGGCTTCCTCAGTACAGTAACTAACTTTTCCCTGTTTTCTTATTTTCTTCTCAGCGCATAGGGACATTTTCATTTGATGTGTTATGCGCTATATAAAAACTGTGTATTATTATTTGTGCTGGAACATTTGTGCTGGAAATGTCAAATAAGTTAATATCCATAATAATTACCGTCTTATTCTCCAATACAAATTGTAAATACAAAAATATATAAACATTATTATTTATTTATTTATTTATTTATTTATTTATTTATTTATTTATTTATTTATTTATTTATTTATTTATTTATTTATTTATTTATTTATTTATTTATTTATTTATTTATTTATTTATTTATTTATTTATTTATTTATTTATTTGTAGTTTTATTTAATCAGGGTGGCCTTCGTCAGTTGTACACAACTGCTTTTCGCAAGGGCCCTGCCATTCATTGAATAAAAAGCATGAAAAATATAAATTATATCACAATATTAATATATATCACAATTATTAAAGGACAGTGCCAGGCTGATAGCAGGTTGTCCCTAGTAATGCAAAATATTATACGAGACATTGTCGTTTTCTAACTTAGTTTTAAATCTATGTTTAATATTTGACCAAGTTTTGACATTTTGTTTACTCAGAAATGTGGTTTTGAATGTCTCTTATTGTGTTATGATTGGTGCATGTGGTAGAAGGAAATATTTTGCTTGAGACTATCGTAAATAACGTTACTATGATTTGGAAAGGGCTTTACATACCAATTCAAATTCAAATCAGCTCTAAAAACTCATCTATTTTAGTTTTGTTTTAACTTTACCACCCATTTTCTCATTGGCTAACTTTGTGTGGCCTGGTAGCCTCAATGTTAGAGCTCCTGTAAATAATAACTGACTGGGCATGTCCCGTCAGGGAACGGAGCAGCAACAGGCTACCAGGCCTCACACAGGTGGATCTGGGAAAAGCAATGGGTGGTTCAAGTACTTTCTAAGTGTCATATGTTGTTAAGCCATAGATTATTATTACCATTATTTTATTGGAAAATGTTCAAAGACTTCCTTGTGAAGTATCCTAACTCCCGGGGGGTCGCTCTCCACACGGCCTGCTACGCACCCGCGTCTAGAAAAAGCGTCTAAAGGGTCCCTTTTCCAGCCTTCGGACGTCGTCGACGTCTGTTGAAAAGGTATGCTTTTTCAACTCAAATCGCTAGCAATCGCCGCTTAGGGTAGCTTTTCTCACATGTCATGCCATTTAGGGTTACTAATTTGGTTTGTAGATTACGCCATTTAGGGTGCAAATTGAGTACATCTATTAACATCTCCAAATGAACGTTTTTTTTAATAAGGAAAATTATAAATGAATTATTGATTGAACTTTTCGGGTTCTGCAATGTACAACAATGTTTTAAATGATAAAGACAGTTGGGTAGGGAATTAAAGTAGTGATTTCACTGTTTACGCCACTTAGGGTGTTAAATTAGTGGATTTCCAGTTCACCACTTAGGGTATCAGAATGAGTGGATATCATCGGAGTCACGCCGTTTAGGGTGCTTTTCTCATGCTACCCATTATAGGGTTTACAAATTGTAATGTAGGTTACGCGTATGGGTGCATTCTTGAGGTTGTTGGACACGGGTGGGCATACACCGTCTGAGAGCGACCCATGACCCCACCAGAACCAGCAACACTCAGCGCACACCAGCGCAGCACACCCCGGACCTAACTTTTCCCTGTTTTCTTGTTTTCTTCTCAGCGCATAGGGACATTTTCACTTGATGTGTTATGCGCTATATAAAAACTGTGTATTATTATTATACGAGATTTAACTATTCACGGGGCACGATGTATTCCAAAATTTAATGAAGGTGTATATTGTTAAACTCATAATACTGTTTTGTAGCTATGTCGTATTGGTGATTTCTTTACATATATGTGCGGTATATATATATATATTTATATATCAAGAGGGTTTTTTCAGTATTGTACTATGCCAATTATATACACATAGCAGGTTAGAAAAATAATGTGTGTTTGAATTGTTGATTTCAAACAAACCTATTTAGTTTTGGTGGCCCAATGAATGCTGAAATCAAAGAGGAAACCAACACAGACATTAATAAGTTTACTTCTAAATGACATCATCACGTACTAGCAGGGGTGAGCATAATTGATATGGGCACTGCAAAGACACGGTAAAAGATTGTTAATTCTGCTGAAGGAGTGTCCATAAATCTGTGTAAGTAATGAGATGTTAAATTAAATATGAAATTTATCCATTGTGCATGTTATTATATTAATGACGGCCAAAATATGGGAACAATTGCTGTGTGGAAAGGTCAATAGAATGAGAGACTGACCTGAAATATCACTTGGTAATTGAACGGGTTTCTCTTTATAAAAAAAAGACATGGAAATAAGCTAAAAAGCTCGGTTGTCTAATTGATACATGTAATAATTACACGTTGTATATTTCAGGACATGAATTTACCATTGTCATGTGGAATGCTTGATACTGAAATTGTTATCATGCTAAAGTTGGAAAATGGGTTGATTTGATCTAGTAAAACAACCAGAACACGAACACACGTTTAGATGGTTAAAGAACCACCAGAAAATTGCGTATTATTTCTGTTTTCAGTTTGAAGAATTCATTAGTAAGTATGTTTGTGTGTGTGTAGAATTTGACAAACTTTAATGGGAAAAAATATTGAAATTGATTGGACAAAGACGAATTTGATTATGGCATTAGTCAAGGGCGTAGGCTGGTTTGGGGATGGGGAGGTGCACATCTCGGGCCGGGAGGTGGAACAGGGAGGTGCACATCTTAGGGAGGTGGAACTAAAGGTGAGAAAATTAGGCGTTGAAAGCAAAAAAAGGTTGCGCAAATTTCGTTTTTGCCATTAGGGTGGAACTTCTATGGCTCTGCGGGGGGGGGGTGCACTGGGTGCACGCTTTTTTTAAGTGTTAAATTTTCATATAGATTCAATTAGCAAAAAAGCAACAACCTTAAATATGCGCATTTTCATTGGGTAATTCCAACGCAGGAGGTGTTTATTATAATGTACAAAACTTGCAAGACGTAGGGCCTGTATTTCATAAATAGTCACATATAAGCATAAAAACAAAACAAAAATAAGCAGGAGGACGCTATAAGTGGGAATATTTGTTATATACAAGCCTAATAATAAATATTTTTTGTTATAGGCTTTAATGGTTACGACGTATGTAATTTCTCTCTGCCATCAGGAAATCTACATCATCTTGAAAATTACAATTTGATATAGTCTCAAATTTAATGCAAAAAATAGTATTGAAAAAATAATGACGGCAGGGGAAGTACGTATACGTGGAAGCTTTTGGTGTGAAACGGATAAATTGTATATTTTGAACAACATGCGAGATGTATTTTGGGTTTGAAATGTTTTCTGTTTTGTAATGCTACGCAAGAATATATCAACATTTCATTATTATATATTATACGTGCTTGTATTGCAAACCACGAAGCAAACATTATGTAACTTTTTTCCCAGAAGTGACCTAAACGGCAAAACTGGGCCGGGTTTTGTACATTCCGCACATATTTGTATATAGGATAAACATGTCAAAACTTATGTATTAAAACTGCCAAAAGTAAACAAAAATTAGTGATCTGAGCCCCCAAATATCCAAAATAACCTTAATGTCACGTTTTGTCAATACGACTGACCCTTTTTGTTAAAACAAATATATTCTGTTTTACATTTTCTAAAAGTTAAAACAAATTGGTGATCTGAAAACCCCAAATATACAAAATAACCTACCTTGTTTGGTTAATGACTGATTTTTTCCGAATTTAGCTAACAATAAGATGAGATGAACCGTTTATATTTCCCTCCAAACATTTTGATTTAAGACGGTTATCTCTACAGGTACTTGTTACACCCCCGCGCAGCTGCGGACAGCAGAACTCGAGGCCGACATTTTGGGATCAAGTAAAACATAACCGTGCACCGATTGGTTGGATTGATTTGATCGTTTTTTTTTTTTTAATTATCGGTTTTGCAGCAAAACATGGATCTTGGATCAAGATTATGAGTTATGGTGTGTTTCCTACTAAAATGATTTTATCATGAGACGACATCGATCCCTAGCTATTTTTTAGTGTATGTGGTTTCAATTTTTATAAAAATGACGTTTGAAAAGTCTTCAATTATGTCCAGAAGTGTCTAACTCTATTGCAAATGCATTTTTCTTTTGTTTGTGTATATCGATGTAGTATGATTAAGACACACACATACACACACACACACACACACACACACACACACACACACACACACACACACACACACACACACACACGCACACACACACACACACACACACACATACACACATACACACACACAACAACAACAACACACACACACGTGCATCGTATACTTAAATAAATAGTAAATTCGTTATATACAATTAAACCTTTAATTTGTATGAAATCCCATCTCACCTGTTTATAGTACAGTACCAAAATATAACAATATGTATGACATTATATCAATTCCTCACAACAGAACGAAGTCGTATATTTACGTTTCAGTCCGACGGTTTTGAAATAACGTTTGCAATAACATTATTCCAGTTGGTAATGTACAGTTATATTTTATCTACCCTGTCTCAGCTTCATAGAATGTTTGCACAAAACAACTTATTCAAAATTTACAAACGTAGTAGAAAGTATATGAATAGTACTGTTAAACACTTTTTTTTATGTGTCTGCTCGCCAAAATACCACCAGAAAGTCTCAAAAGGTTGTATGCAACAAGACAAACGTATGAGTTGGAGAAGTCAGTTTTGTACTTGTTCGTATAATTAGTTCAATGCTTTGTTTAATCTCTTTTTACATGTATAATTGAATCATGTTTCATACTTTATTTGAAATCTAAACAGTCTTCATTCAGGACGCAGAGTTTGATAACATTTGAGTGACGAAACCTAATGTATAGAAATAATGAGACAGTAAAAATATTGTTCACTTATTTTCCTAAATTTCAGCGTAATATGCCAAGACATTAAATTAGTACAGGTATTTTTTTTTTTTACATATCTCCTAACTGTACAATTATTCATGTTTGAATTATTCTAATCTTTACATACCCTTTTGTACATTATTATGTTACACTGGTATTTACATTGCCAGATTTATTCACCTATGTTTGTTAATATTCCTTTATTTTAAAATTTTAAATCTAACAGCCTACCTGTTTTAAATATGATTAAAATGTAAACATGATTTTTGTTTGATAACCACTTAATTGGTTAAGGTGGCGAGCCGTCACAAATATAGTAATTTTATCCAAATTCTCAGTCAGGCATCCTTTAAAATAATGACACCAAGTTCAGTGAATCGGAGTTTATATACATCACAATGTTGATATTTACAATAAGAATAGTTAATCGGCTTCTATAATATGTGTAGTTTTTTTAATGTTATTCTCATCAATTATGAAATTACACAAAATACGTAGAACGACCTCATCAGATATCTGTATTTCATATACGGCTAATTAGTCATATTTCGTAAAAAAAAAAATCAATTGTCTAACGCCATCAAAGCTATAGTTAGCACATTTTTCCATCTATTCCCGATTATAAATTACCAGATTCCACATAAAATCAGATGGCACCAGCAGCACTAGTCGTCTATTGACCCGTATTCCACACACACACCCATACACAGACAGACACACACACACATACACACATACACTGATACACACGCGCACATGCGCAAAAGCACATACACGAGTATGCATTGCATGTTAAAAAGCTTTTTTGTAAATAACTATAATTAAATAAATGCATCGCATACCATTCAACCATTTTTGTTATGTAACCCTGTGTCATTTGTTTATAATACTTCAATGTTGAAACAAACTATAACATCTAAAATCTGTACAAATTTACATGCGTATTTTTTTCTAAAAAATCGTAGGCATAAAACACTTGTACCGACAGAAGAGTGTTAAATGAAGATGTAGCCGACAACCAACAGGAATAGGTTAAAAAAAATGGCATTGCGTGTATTGTGAGAATCATGGTACATGGTGATAAAGACAGCCCAAATAAGGGGTACTGTGTGACACTTGCCCTCAGCAAGACTCTATCAATTAGTAAACTTCTGTGAATGTTATGTCTTTGCTAAATTTTCCATAGAAAGAAACTTCGTCGAAACAACTACAGGGGAGGAGTTTATTGATTCAAAAAGTACATACATTAATACAGCGCGATTAAAACACGTCGGGTGGCATGCATCAGTCACGTAGGGTCAGCTCAAGGCCAGCGCACGTGCGATCTCATTGGTTGACAAGAACCCAAAACCTTTATTAACTTATTCCTGTCAGTTGCCGGCTACATCTTCCAAGAACATGTAGCACACACTCTTCATATTTGGTGCAACAAAAACAAATCAAATATTTTACAGTAATATTGTTGATAGCATTATTTCTGTTGTGTACATGTATGTACATGTACAATTACATTTTATCCACCCAGCTTCAAATAACATTTGTACATCCTACACATAAATTACAAGCATATTTGAATAGTACTGATTAAACAGAAAGAATTGGGACCGTTCGCCTTAATACCACCAAAAATGTATTACTTTTATCGAAATTCTCATGGATCCTTTATAATAATGATACCACATTCACCGGATCAGAGTCTATACCCCACCATCTTGATATTCAAAGTGACAGTTACTTTTACTTTAAACAATGCGATTTTTTCATTAGACAATGCAATTATTTTTTTTTTATTAAACTATGATATTTTTCTTTCAATATTTCAACATTTTCCTCAAATTGTTTGCTCATGGAATAAACCCTATAATAATCTCTTCCAACTTGTACATAGCAATATGAAACAACTAAAAATGGGGAAAAATCAACACGTCTATGGGGTATTTCTGTAAGGAGGATCCCCCCGCCCCCCCCCAAAGTATAGTGATAATTTAACTTATGCTGACATCATTTCCCTCCCCCCCCCCGAATTAATCGTATAATACGCCTCTGGTCTTAGCATGGATCCTCTTTAAAACAAGAGTGTCGCTGGGGCGAACACAAAATACGCCCGCCTGTAACGGGGAGTTATTGGTCAAGCAAGAAAATTGGAAGGTAGCAACTGAGCTAGTGAATTGAGGTCACATGACTGTAACTTTGACATAACATGTTCAAATCAGTAGGTGTCATTGGACTGGAGGCACTTTAAATGGATGTGATTAAATGAACAGGGACCACAAACAGGAATGTGATCTGCTGCAGCCGAACAGATGCTTGATGAACATGTGGAAAACCAAGTGACTTT
>JZLH01S0558068.1:86414-106661 GCA_001188425.1 Eucidaris tribuloides
GTCTTAACATGGATCCTCTTTAAAAAAAAAAAACAGATGTCTTGTCTCCCAACTGAAAATGTAGTGCCATAATAGGCACCGACTCAGAGGCACGTTGGTGGTGGATTGCTGGTGACAACTTCAGTTCTTTTTTCAGTGGTTACCACTGGAATGGAATAGCTACGTCGGAATTTGAAAACTTGAGGGATGGTTTATTATAGATGAGTTCAAAAGTGCATGAGACACCTCAATTCTGATGTTTTAGATACCATTTCATCCAGGAAAATTCCTGGGTTTTTTTATTAAAATCGAGTTGTGTACTTTAGAAAAGCCAAAATATTATTCCTGCTGAAGTGCTACCCATCGTCACTGATACAATTGTTACTCAAGGACTTGCCACGAGCGACATATTATTCGAAATTTTTCCCACGATAAAAGAAAATGTATCATTTATTGATCTACATGAGATAGTTTGAGGCAGCTAAATTAAAGGCACTACCCTGAGAACCCCTGAGGTTTCCGCTGCCTTATTTGAACACATTAAAGGTAAATAGCATGACTGGGGTAGTCCTCAACTTGAACTGAAACTATTCTAGAGTCAGTCAAGTTTAAGCTATGCCAGGATTCTTCTGTAAAAGTATTGTGACCAAACGTTGACCCATTCTGAAGTAACTAATGCCAAAAATATGTTTCGAAAAAAACAATGAACCACACAATGAGAATACCAACTTAGATTCAGACCGAACCTAAGTTTAGTTAAACCCACTCTCAGTTTAAATTCAACTTAACCCAGATTTAGTTTAATTTTCATGAAAAAACGGCCTATTATGTCTCAGAATAATATTCCATAACCGGACTGAGACTAGATGGAAGATTATATCACACTATAGTTAACGAAAGACTTTGGGATAATTGAAGTGATGGCATTAGATTAAGTTATCAAACTATACTTCCGGTTCATAGGCAAAGTTCTCGTAGACAGATTCATCGGGTGTTCTACTTGGCGCATCTCCTGTGAAATTCACGTTTCCGTACGTGTGATCCATATCGTTGCTTGGAGGTTCTGTGTTCCCATAGGTGTGATCGTCTGTGTCTTCGTACAAGGGTATCTGCTCGTAGTCATTGACCAGTAGGTATTCTTGAATGACGTCATAGATGAGCGCATACTGATCCTGCAAAATGTTCAAGTTAATATCACTGCATTGGTAATCAAGAACTGAGGGCAAATGAGTACTCAAACATTAAATTGTGTTCATAAAGCAGGAGTATTATCGAATGGTTTCCAAGAATTAATTTATGTATAGCATGATGTGTGTCACCAAATTAATGATCTGCTACCGATGACCAATTTATAAGATGCAAAGGAGAGTGATGAGGATATTGGTGCTCCCATTGCTGAAATAAGATATACGGTATATAAGATCACATGAGCTTTGAACTTTGACCTTTCAACTGCGAAATCTAATCAATTCATCGTTGCCTTATAGTACGTACTTGACCCCAAATACATTGATAACCAATTAGCCCTACCCCTTACACATAAAGACGTGCACAAATACTGTAAACCCGCAGATTTTATAGATGTTGATAAAGGTGTTGTTAAGTTTACACATGAGGAACAGATCCACACTTACATATCGTCGGCGTTCATCCGAACCGTCGTATGGCTATACGACAGTGCGAAACGTGATTTCGAGAAAATCGAGTTTAAATCTAACCATATATTACCACTGCCCATGCAAAGCTACTACGGATATTCATTCCCAGAAAAAATGTATGACAGGAAGGCCAAGGATCTCTTCTGAAAAGCAGTGTCTTTATTTTCACTCAAAATAAAGAATTGGGGGAGAAACCTCAAAAGAGCTAGACGCATGTATTTTTGGTTTCATTGCTCATGATTTCCCCTGTACAAAAACCCCATAGCCACTTTTACATTCCTGACCGCAATTTGGATGCGCGCGGTCAAGCAAACTGTCGTATGTCTTATTTACACGCAAAGTCAATGCGGACACATACGACAGTTTGCTGACCGCGCGTATCATACGCGAGATCAAACGAACCGTCGTATGTCTACGCGCTGTATACTATTTCAATGGGAAAAGCGCAATTTTTACAAAATTGATATGTCCTTGCATAAAAAAACACCTCAATATCTGAGACGTTTTTATATCACGGTTCTTTCTCCAGATATAGAATGAGGCCTATACTTTCCTTTTCTGTAAAAAAAACAAAAAAAACCTCAAAATCGATAATTTGACCCCAGATGGACATATACGACGGTTCGGATGATCGTCGACGATATTATCCATTATTTTGATGTTGAAACATACGTGAAATAGACAAACAGTATAATTGTGCGACAACTGATTTTTCTTGAAACTTCCTCAACATCGCGATGATTAACATTCTCCAAACCTTTAATTATATGAGACGTAATTGAACAATAACGCTCGAAGCACCCGATACGTTAAAGCATTCAGAATACGAAATGCATTTTTAAAGGCACATATTTCTTTGCACAAAATCAATTATGATATAAAGCAGAATGTCTATTTCTTCACCTTTCATTTACTGTGTAAAAGGATTCATTGATGTATATCCCGTTAATTATAGAAATATCTCACTTTGGATTCTTACCTTGGTTTGAACCATATGCATCCTGTCTGCCCGGAGGGTCTTGACTGTCTGGAAGATGTCAACAGCGCCCTCTTCCTCGATCTGATCCAAGCAAGTCTTGACAGTCCAAAACACCCCGGTACGACCACTGCCACTCCTGAAAGCCGGGTGGTATTTGGAATAAATAGTAATATACAAAAAATATATATATTTGCAAACACTATTATGCTACGCTTATTCCAGTTATGTAATAGATGCTCGGCCGTATACCATTATTTTGATAATACGAAATGAATTGCTTCGATAAATCATAATAATACATGGATTATTTCACTTCAATAAAAAAAAATCAAATGCATTGTTGTTTCTTGGCTGTGCACAGTTATAACTACAATAAGGAGATGATTGTTTACATAACATTAGTATTACAACTTTTCGTTTTTCGGTACGGTACCTACATTACGCAAATGATCTACGTCACCCTGGTAGCACATTATTTTACACTCTAAAACTGGTCGTGCAAAAATTATACAACCCTGTGTACTATATGAACCTACCAACTGTTGCGTAAAATATTTGCACAAATTGTGCGAACTGTTTGCAACTTCTGTGCAGAACTGGTTTTAGAGTGTATCATATTAGCTGACGTATCGAGTAGGGCATTGTAATGTAACCTAATGCTTCCCAATAGCAAACAACCTCCTTGTATACCTATGGGAGTAAAGGCATTTGGAGTACATTGAGTTAATGTTATGACTGACTCACAGGCAATGAACGATGACTGGTGACTTGGGACGTATGGATTGGTTCAGCGGACATCAACAAGATGTAGCAACAAGCTATAATTGGAGTGGTTCCTGGGGGATCCAGGAATGGGCCATCCAACAAGTTGATATTGGTTGACAGTGTGCGTAACCTGTATAGAGTAACATGAAATCAATCGAGAATGCACCTATATACATGATATAACGCTATATAACACTGTGGAAGACCCGTTTAAAAAAATTGTCGAACTTTGCTATTTAACATATCTGACAGTGATTGAATGGACAAATAAACACCCTAGAACACAAAAGTTTGGACAGTTACACTGTCACTAGTACAATATGTACGGATACAAATTGGCACATTAATTTTATATCACCCGATAGGAAATTCTGCAACAACAATGATTTTCACTTTTTAAAATACTTAATGATCGTTTTACACTGCAATTTTTTCAGGGCTTCATTTTTAGACCGTATCAAAGACACTAGTAGCATGTGGAATCATGTAGCTCAGATTTTTTTTAAATGGAAACATTATTATACAGTGCCTTTAATTATGTATGGAATCGTCTTCCTTAACAAATCACAAAAATAAAAAATGACGCACACAAAGTAAATACAAACAAATGAGTAATATTAATGTTGAGACATACGAACCACACAAATAGCTATCCTCAGATTTTGTTCTAATCTTTACAAAAATAAATCCTTACAATCCCTTTTCATTATGCTCAGATCATCATTCAACGATCTACTTTCGACACATGCCATTCTTTCTATTACATTTCAATCAGGTAATCTTTTGACCATTTCAGTTCCTAACCGATAACATTCTAATTGTATGTATTCTGTATTAAGGTTATATCCGATCATCATTGCGGAATTGGCGGAATGGACCTGGCTCTAAAGTTTACTTTTTATCACAATTATAAATACATTTACACGATACTAAAATAATTACCTTGCCATGCTGGACTTGTAGAGTTCTGCCCATGAGACCGTCATCCTGTTGTTCAGATGTAGTAGACACGGAGAATGGTCCATATTCCGCAGTGCCACTATCCGGCCAGTACTGGGCACATGTCTATAAAAGTCAAATATATCTGTGTTGTAGTAATTACTGAAATACTCCAAATAACTTGGACAGTTTTTCTCTTGATAATTATGTAATATGTATAATAATAATTATGCCGCCCATTCATAAAGGATAGCACACAACACCAATTACCTTATAATTCTATCCTGCGCACAAAGATGTGTGTTTTATCTTGAATGAATGAATGAATGAATGAATGAAAGAGTTTATTACCAAAAAACAAACAAGATAAAATGCATATAACAGAGATGAGTTGTTTTACATTTGTTTGGTAAAAGGAATCTACGGAAATAGCAAGTTCTGCTAGTGAGATGTAAATCCTTTGTTAGATTATTTACAATATAAACACACTTGAAATATTTAGCATGATATAGCACGAAATAAACAATACAACTAGAAATATCTTATACAACGTGCATAATTATATCTTACGGTTAGATGCTTGGGTTAGGTGAATAAAACTGAATACATGTAAGTTAATTAAGCACATAGTATAAGACAACCATACGTGGAATACAAACTATAAACAAAGTAAATATTTTATATCAATATTCTTGTCTCTACTCTCGGGTGGGTGCATGGAAGATGAGGGTGGGGTTGAAGTTAAGTGGCTCGTAGTCTATAAACCAGTAAACAAGGACATTCCAGCAAACATGGTCCATAACCCTCGTTTGGAAAAGGCAATCCGGGTGATCATAGGGTTAACGAGGATACAAGCAGGATTCGAACCCTGAATTTCTTTCAAAGGAATTGCCAAACGCCATAACTATTATAAGTCATGACGTCATCACTTTTAAGGTTTTTATTCTTTTTCTTCTTTCTTTTCTTCTTCTTCTTTTGGGTTTTGGACACTGTAGCCGCTAAGATCTGTCCATTACATGGCATTTGATCTATTTTGAATTCACTGTAGCCGCTAAGATCTGTCCATTACATGGCATTTTATCTATTTTGAATTCATATATTATTTAAGTACCAGTATCTCTCTGAGGTATTAAGCGTGTACAAGCGTAGACTCGCATGAAGAAAGCTGCGGTTCAAGAAACCTACCTCGTCAGATTTGTCATTGTCGTTCAGCATCACAATACAGGACGGTTTTTGGTCAAAGACTAAGGACCAGAAGGAAGCAATGGTGTTCGGTGTTGGCATCTGAGTCGCGACAAACTTGCAGCCAGTACCCTGGTAGCCGGAAATTAAAACGAAAATAGATATGATACGTGTTATACTTATGCAACAACAGAATACGGCGGTGTTGTGTTAGTACGGCTATGGTAAAATTTGCAGAGGTGCGGTGTGTGGCAAGATTGGTAAGGCTATGTCTTATAATCTAGACGTCTCATGTTCGAATCCAACGCAGGGCATTTATGTTCGTCAGCTGGACATTTTATCTGCTTCGCTGCTGTCCACGCAAGTGTTTAAATGGGTACCAGGTAGAAATGAAATGAGTGCGCCTATTGTGGCTACCAAGCTTGACTGTCTCATTTAAGAGTGGACAAGTGTAAGCATCAGGTATTCAAACGAGAGTTACGTGAGAAACTAGTAATACCAACCAGAATCACTGCTGTGGACAGTTGTATACTCTATTAATTTTGTCTTAATATTCCTGCATTCTGGAACTCAACAAGTGACCAAGCGGGCTTGTTGATATAGTATCGCAAGCGATATAATGGAATATCTTTTCTCCATACTTTTTTGTGCAAAGATTTGCCAGATGAAACAATAACTAGTGCATACATTGTTAAGACACATTGGTAGTTCACCATAGTTCTTACAGTAGCCATATCCATCAATGTGAATCCATTCATTTTACAATTTAAAACCGGTATATAAGAACGCTTGGTTCTTTTTTCTCTCTTTTTTTTTTACAAATAAGACAGCTTTTGGAAATTGTAGGCCTACTTATACAATACCGTTATATTACGTCCGCGTGATGGCTGACAAAGCGCTCCGATACAGTGAAAATATTCTGGCACGGTAATGACCTGCAACTCATGTTAGTAAAGCGTTTAAATTATAAAGGGTTATCATACAATGGGAGCTTTCTTACCTCGCGAATTACAGAGGTGTGTTTTACGTCTTGCTGCTGACAGAATGTCGTTATAACATACTCTTAGCAGAAGGGAGCTAAAACCAGACCCCACCCGTTTGAAACCCTTGGCTTCTTTTATAATTGTAAAAGGTGTCTAATAGGGCCACGACACTCTGATTTCACGTAATTTAAAGCAATGGTTTTTACGTTAATTCCCTTGTGCTAAGATTTTCCCTGACAAACCCCTAGCAACTACCAGGCATGCGTTACCTGAATGAAGCTTCCATTGATGTAATCTCCGCCTAGCTCGTCAACAACGTGTGTTCGAAGTATTGTTCGATTTCTCTCCACTAAAATCAAGCAAAAACAAAAACCATCAATAATCAGACTATATACAGTAATCCAAACCAACACCACAAATATGTATTGTACGGGGAAACTTGATTATATATTTGATGAGGGCAGTTTGACCCACAAAATACAGAATTTGGAAACAATCCTTTTGGAAGTTAAAGCCATAGGCTAACATTGTCGAGCTTGAATTAAAAAAATTGTCAAACTGTGATATTTGACCTGCATAGTAGTGCGTAATTGGACGAATAAACACCCTAAAATACAAAAGTTTGGAAAGTTATGCTGCCACTCACAAGATATGCATGAATGAACATAATTATTATATGTATACAACTTTTTTAACGTTTCAGTTCCGATGAGCGAAAAGCTGAAGTGCATTATTTTCGTTCCTTTTAATTCGCTCGTCATAAAAAGTTCCCCAGTCATGCATTCTTTGTAAGAGTTTTCATTTTTTTCCTTCTTGTTATTTAAACTTTATGCATGGGTTTTAACAAATGCATGACAGCGATCATCCACAGAGGAAGGGGATCTCAAGATATGTGAATGATCACAAGAACATGCAGATTGCAGATTCACCATCATAACGTTTTAGACCACCAATGTAATTGTGCGTAGGAAAGAAGTCATCTTGCTCCAAGTTCATGGTTGATTCCAGCAGTTTTTTACATCCATTATTACAATTGGGTATGATATACGATAGGAAAAATATAAACTTGTAACAAAATAAGTAGCAGTCTCCGTTTTTGGAGAGGTGGGATCACAGTAGAGAAAAAGGCTATCATCAAATTTTGTGTGACTATATCCATCGACACCCCCATTTTTCAAGCAATTTATGTAGACTTTGAGGCTGCACATGATAGGGCAAGTATCGCGTTAAGTATTTGCAATAATGTATGTGGACATAATGATCAAACTTGGATCCACCATCCTAATGTACTTACGTGGAAGGATGTTTCCGTATCGATTCTTTGATCTGTTTTCTTGTATCTTGCCAGATCGAATGGCGGAGGGAGGAGGCTCTGGGCAAACCAACTCAAGAGTCTGGGGAGAAACAGGCAAATACATAAATTAAACCTTGGATACAGATCTGAAAATTTTAGTAATTTTTACCGCTGTATGATACATGTAAAACAGACCACAAAACATGAATTGACTCTGAAATTGCAACAGGAAATTAAGCATATTGGTTCTGGGCTGACGAAACAAGTGACGGTAAGAAACGAAGATGAACGTGAGGGCTAGGTACAGAGGTGCTTATGGAGGTATAGGCAGATTAGGATGAGATGGTACAGACTGTAACGAAGGAAACTGAGAACAATTGCAAACTGGCATCTGAAAAATGTTGAGGGGAATGGGGACGAGTAAATGGAAGGATTGCCCGAAGAAAGGTTTAAAGGATTTTAGAGTTTAGAGGACACATAGAATACAAGCACACGTCCAACATCGCAAAGACTTAATGAGACAAGCTGAAAGAATGGAAGATTCTATGATAACAGTGACGCCGTCTTTTATCAGTTTCTGCTTGTAATACATACAAGCAAGGACACAATAATTGTGTACGTGACTATCACTTAAATTCCATGCATCTATTTCCATAAACTTACATCAAATTCCTTTGCTAAATACGACTGTTGACCACCAGGAATATCACGCCTCAGTTGTGAAAGACGAGCCACGAACTGGTTGGTAGGAATCAAGGTATCCTCGCAAACCAAGGCTTCCAGGACAGCCCCGTGCAGGAAGACGTACTGCTCCTGTTTCGAGGAAGAACACACGAACCATGAACAGAGTAATAATATAAAGCATTTGAACCATCATTCATGGCGTTTATTGGTAATGTTCATTATAATATATCTCAATCTCGTTTACAACCATGTAATATAAATCCCTAAAAGGTCCAAGAATATTTCATTTTGGTCTTCAATGCAGTGGCGTAGCCAGGATTTGATCTTATGAGGGGCGGAATATGTGAGGGAGCGAAGCGACCGAGCCCGAGCGAGCGGAGCGAGCGAGGGGGGGGTGGGAGGGGGTTGTCCCCCTCCCACGGTGAGAGCTTTTTGAATTTTGATGCAATTAATTGTGCGATTTGGTGCGTGTTTTTGGCATGTTTTATCGACTTAAAACAGTCCTAGTGATTAAGATAAGGCAGTATATTCAGGGGCGGATTCAAGATTTTCAAATACGAGGGGCACAAAAAATTGTTCTCAACATAACAGGCTCAATTGCGCAAAGGTCCCTTGCGGGCGGGATCCTGACTGTACTGTGGAAGCTCTACGGTAAAATACTATCCTTTCTGCTTTATCATGACTATTTGACGCCATTTAGTGCAAAATTCACTTTTTTTAGGTCACATAATTTTTTTCTATTCAATACAGAACAATACAATCACTCATGATGTTTGTGGCAAGTTAAGCCCCCAAGTAGATTGTGCTGATGATGGTCCCGAGACGAAAAAATATAAATTCTAATATTATGCGAGCGAGCGTAGCCAGCGAGCCAAAAAAAATGTATTTTTACAACCAAACCATATAATTGTTCATAAAAATTCGCCATGCAAACACAGAAAAAAAAACACATTTGGTTTTCCCCTCCGAGGAAAGGAAAAATTGCAGTTTCACCTTTACAAATCTACATATTTTGCTTCTTTAATGACAAATTGATCTGAATTAATTAATCTGAACAATTCTTGAAACGTTAAACTACAAAACACTCGGGCTTATCACACACAATATTCTTTTCTGAAAATTTTGTATTGCAATTTTGCGCGCGCCGCGCGCCGAAAATTTTCAGTTTTTGTACCACGCTACTACAAATATTTGAAGACAAACAGTGCATCCCCCATAATAACAACTTAAGAAAAATTCTTATGTGATTCAAAAATATGACTTGTTTAAACACTGTCTGCGCAAGGCACTGCAAAAACATTAAACTTACACAACAATCCTTCTGTAGGCTTATCTCTGTTCTAAAAAAAAGTGCTTAGAGACATGCAATTTTGTCTTTGTGTTATGCGCTATATACAAAAATGTTTCATTATTATTATTATTATTATCATACTAGTATTCAATTTTGCGTCGCGATCTGCATGAAAAATAGTTAACATGTAAGGTGCAATTTTGCGCGCGGAACGCGCCGAAAATTTTGACATGTTTCTTACCACGCTTATGAAAACATATATATCTTAATCCGCGCCTGATGTATATTGCTGCAGATATTTCAACAGTAAGAAAACAAAAAAGGAAATGAAGGTGGCAGCTTCACATCAGTTTTTTTTTTGGCCAAATCTTAGGGGGGCGACCGCCCCCATCGCCCCCCCCCCCCCCCCCTTGGCTACGCCACTGCTTCAATGGGTATTATTCTAACTGTATTAATTTCAATAAACTGTTTTATGTTTACAGCAAGATTACAGCGTCGATTGTCCGGCAGAAGGGCCCAAGCATGTGTTCCCGGCAGAAGGGCCTCAGTAAATTTTCTCTAATTTACGAAATATTGCCTTATTTAATAGTTGCCCTAAACAGACTGACAGAAGGATTTAAAACTATCACACTACCTACATTTCCAAGTCCCAAATACGGCAAATAATGATCCAACATACTGCACATCAGCTTAACGTTACGATTATGTTAGACAAAATATCCCTTTAGATAAGAAAGCATACGAGCGTCTACCGTAGATATGAATGAACTGATGAGACTTACACTCGTCTGAACCATGCATGGACGGTTCTGCCTCATCATTATCACAAAGTTGTTGATGTCCACTAATCCTGTCTTCTTAGCTTTAGCCACGACGCTGTCGATTGCGATGACCACGCCAGTTCGACCGACGCCAGCACTGTTTGGAAAGCAAACGAGTGAATTATCCTCTTTCAGGCAGTCGACAGCAAATGAATTCCATGTTCAAGTGATTATATATTTCGAGAAAACCGTTAGAAGCCTGAACCTTCACGTCGCCAAGATGCCACTCCACAACAAATTTATTCCCCGAATAGTTGGTACAGTCCCAGTACATTCCCATTGTGTCGGTTTTACGATTCTAACAAATGTGCGTGACCCACATGAAACATAATTTGTCGGTAAATTTGATGATTATTTTCTAATCAAGCAAAAATTCAAAACTGTGGGAGTAGCTAGGGTGCACCAGATGATTTTAGACTTAAACATTCAATTATTGTTATCCGTGGTAGATTATGTCCCCTCCCACACCCTCCTATAGTCAAAACAATCTCAAGATTCATACTATCTAGCCTTGCGTAGATGAGTGGTTGAGTGTGTTTGTGCATTTCCGTGTTTGTGTACCAGTATGTGTGTGGTAGTGTGTGTCTGTATATATATGTATACGTGTGTGTGCGTATGTGAGTATGTGTGTGTGTTCGTGTGTGTTTGTGTGTCTGTGCATGTGTGCATGCGTATGTGAGTATATGTGTGTGTCTGAGTGTTTCTGTGTGTGTGTGTTTGTGTCAGTGTTTTGTGTGTGAGTGCGAGTGTGTGTGTGTGTGTTTGTGTTTGTGTGTGTGTTTGTCTGTGTGTCAGTGCGAGTGTGTGTTCGTGTGTGTGTGTGTGTGTGTGTGTGTGTGTGTGTGTGTGTGTGTGTGTGTGTGTGTGTGTGTGTGTGTGTGTGTGTGTGTGTGTGTGTGTGTGTGTGTGTGTGTGTGTGTGTGTGTGTGTGTGTGTGTGTGTGTGTGTGTGTGTGTGTGTGTGTGTGTGTGTGTGTGTGTGTGTGTGTGTGTGTGTGTGTGTGTGTGTGTGTGCATACAAACCAGTGTCGTATGATTACACTTCTGTCACCTGGGTTGCCCCAATACCCTAATGGTGTCTACACCACTGATAATACTACTTGGCAAATGCACCTAACTATTACCTGCAGTGGATAAGAAGAGGTGAGGAACTGTCGCCCTGTGCCGTCTTAACTTCTTTGATGAACTTTAACAGTGATGACGTGTGCTTGGGTACTCCCTTGTCCGGCCACTTGGTGTAATGGAACTGCTCAACTTCCTTTTCTTTTTTAAGCTATACAAAAAGTATATAAAGAAAAACAATCAAGTAGGAACTATCGGAAATTAAATTTCGTTTGAACATGATGAAAGAAAGTAAACCGAAGTTGATAATGTACATAATATGTATGTTTCAAGTTTTTTGCATATTCAGCGTGTTTCTATTAAGCATACCGTATTTATCCGGATAAAATTTAACCGGCTAATATCGGAGAGCGGTGTGTTTCTATTGGATTGCGTTTTCCGCAAAGCTTGATCGATCCTACCGGGATCGTACGATAACCGGCTAAGAGTCCGTTGAACTGGGTTGCAGCAGGGTATTGTGGAATGACTGAGGTCAAATTTACGCTCAATCAAACACGCGCGCACATCAGCCAGGGGTCATATTCCGATCGCGTGGCTTTGTTGATTTCCGGTTTCTCATCGGCAAATACCGCAACATAGGCCTACCGCAACGGGCTGTTTCTATTGAGTATTGACGTCTTACGGTATCTTACGGTATAGCTCTCCGCTATTATCCTACAAAACGCAGGATAATTAGCGGCTAAACTTTCTGCGCTAAAAAGACGGATAATGGAGGAGAAGGTCTGTTTCTATTGGGATCTTCTACTCCATTAGCCGGTTCATTCCGGAAAACAAGCTTCAATAGAAACACGCTGATAGTCTTATTGCGCAAACGTTCTGTACAATTTATCAGATGTAATCACGTGACAGGCAGATGCAGACATGTCAGAGACACTCACATACAACATAGACACGTACCCACATACAATTATAAGCATGAAATTGTACCAGTGTAGTTAGTTAATTTTATCTGTGTAAGTATGAAACGACTTGTTATGCTACAACAGGGGTTCTCAATTATTATTTTTAAAGCACCATAGGCCCCTATTTGTCATCGGGAATTTGTACTGCACCACTATCCAACACGCAAAGCGTTGTGGCGTTGGGTCGGGTTCCATGCCCGGTTCCATGCGCCACTTCGGAAGGCCCAATGCCCAACTAAGTGGCGCGCGCGCCGCTAATTGAGAACCTCTGTGTACGAGTTATGCCACAGATTAGCATTTGTGATAATTGTTTATAATACTAAAGAGATTTTTACTGGAACGATAACATAGTAAATATTAGTCAGACATAATAATACCTTTCTAAGAATAAAAGTTCGTTTTACGCCTTCTACACATGTATCCTCCGAGTATAAACTGATCTGTAGATCACCAAACACCAGCTTGCCTTCATGGTCTGGCCAGTACTGACGGCACTTAATCTACAACATGTAAAGGAGAGAAGAAAATACAAATCTCATCACGTTATTTGTACATGAGGTGTATTAAAACAGTTTATACAACACCCAAGTAGATCCCTGTCATTTGATTGGAGGATTGTTGGTCACATGATATTGAATAAATACTCCATTCAGCGCAGCGTGCATTTTGGCTATATTTTTGCGTGCATGTTGGTTATATTTTTGCGCGCTTGCATATTGGTTATATTTTCGTCCCATTCCACGGTTCGCAGTACGCTACACGTATTGTACACGCGCTGTCCCACTTAGCTGTGCGATGTACGTGGGTTATAAGTTTGAAGTTTGAACAAACCATACTCACTGCTTTAATAAAGATTTAACTATTTGGTGAAATTTAGACTAAAATGAGGAAACTACAGAGACGTCTATACACACATACACTGAACATGCTAAATTTGTGAATAAGCCAGGAAGAGTATCAGAATAGGCCTATGTACATGGCTATATTTTTTCATACTTCACAATCCTCCAATCAAATGACAAAGATCTACTTTATGATGTTGTATAAAACAAATAATGAATGTTTTATCATTCGTTCAATAGTACAAATATTTCCATTCGTTGAAAGGTTAAACGAATCATTCAACTCGGCTTCGCCTCGTTGAATGGTACGTTTAATCTTTCAACTCATGAAAATATTCGTACCATTGAACTCATAAACATTCATTATTTGTGTATTATGAAATGGGTTCAAGAATGTAGCCAATCAGATGCGCTGAAATGAGGCACGTGTGCGCTCCTTATTCTTTCGCCAACATGCACTTGTGCTAATTGTGCGCAACGAAAAGTCATAACAGCACCGCGTGTAATCTTATGCAGCGTGCAGATTACCGCCAGGCTCGCCAGTTTGGCGTTTTTAACGCCCAATTACACCAGATTTGGCGTTTTGGGGGTACCTTTTTGGCATTAAAGAATTCAAAGCATGCCCGACAAACGGCTTTTTTGGCATTTCTGGCGTTTTGAGGATTGGAAAACCTGGCAAGCCTGGTAACTCAGGCGGTGTCACTGTTACTGTTACGTACGTGCGGCGCAAACAACGGTTTGATTCATAACGCCGCTAACAAACTCGCACATTTGCAATATTTGTGTAGTAATACGTATATAAAAGGCCTACACACGTATTGTATTACACAAATATATGCACCAGTATATCTTTGGATGTCAACCTTTTACCGGGACGGAAGTTAAGAATTATCTTTAGCGGCAACCAATAATTGGTTTATAATACTTGCACCGTTAAAGCATAGTTTGACATCAATCAGTAATACATTTAAAGTTAGTCTCTCATACAGTCATTTGTCTAAATGTGCATTTACTATTTTTTGCGATGGGGTAGGTATTTAAATAGTAGGATACAATTTAGAAAGGATCTATACAGAATCTCGATTGATTCTTGTAATCAACTCTCTGACTGAAATTTCAACAAACTGTATGTATAAATTTTAATAGAAACGCATTGCTTTCAACAATTACTACCATTACTAATTACATCGTTAAAGGTAAACATTTTAAATTGAAGCCATACAAAGACATGTCACCTTATCTCCTTCCTGCAGCCTGGTTACCATGGCAATTGTGTGAATGTTCTCTTGCCAAACCATCCGCCAGAAATCCTGAATGGACAGCGTATTTGGACCTATTACAGTAAGATATGTTTCAAGGGTAAGTTCTCATTAAAAAAAAAATGACAAGTGAAGACATTAAGCGCAATTCCGTGGCCCCGAGTATATTTCCTGGCACTGCGTTAAATGTGTCTTTCAGCATAATGTGTATGTGTTAAAATAATTTGTTTTATAAGCTGTATAAGTAGAATTACGCTATCGGTACGGAATCCATTTTTTTTTTTACTAAAAAAGGCAATAAAGTCACATCGCCATTTATTGTAATCTCCTCCAAAAAGGATCCATGTGGTGATTGGTTAACAGCTACTTAAATCACTTTGGAAATACATTTCTCTTTTTCTG
Organism: Eucidaris tribuloides; assembly: GCA_001188425.1. Taxonomy (NCBI): domain Eukaryota; kingdom Metazoa; phylum Echinodermata; class Echinoidea; order Cidaroida; family Cidaridae; genus Eucidaris; species Eucidaris tribuloides. The sequence continues at coordinate 101,516 of JZLH01S0558068.1, forward strand.
TATTATGGCTTCTGATCCGTATATTCTTTTTCATTGATACCAAAACAAGTAAAAAAAAAGCAGGGATAACCATTATGTAGTCAAATTTTAATTTTGACACATTACTCATTCTGTCTCAAACTTCATTTAAGAATTGAAATATCTAACTTTTTAAGTTATTATTTTATTCATATTTTGTGTAAAATCACACACATTGAATGGGTCATTCGGGTAGACCATAATCCTATTACAGAATTGAGTTTGAGTTTGAGTTTGAGTTTTATTCATTTAATCACGGTAAAAGACCTTCATCAGCTCGGAGGCTGCTTTTCAGCAAGACCGTGAAATACACAAGTCAAATAATGATCAAACAAATCAAACAAATAACACAAACATAATACAAAAACAAACAATAGACTATATAAATTAAATTACACAATCACTAAACTAAAACAAGGAAAAAGGAGAAACGGAAAAACAAAGAAAAAATAATGACTGTTTCCTGTTAGGTGAATCTTCGTTAGATACAGTACAAAAACGTAAATCGTTTTAATTACCTTGTGAAGCAATATATGCACGTTTGTCATCAAAGCTCTGAAAGAGAAAGGTAGGTCATTGTTAATGAATAGTACATAGCGGATGTTATTCGGAATGTTATCAAATGGGATCATTTTATTCAATAAGAAATAACTTTCCAAAATACTAAGGTGACATACAGATACACAAATTTCACTTTTGCAAACCAATACATGACGGTTTTAAATGAAACAGGAGAAAACATTTTTAAAAAAATCTCATTGGAGCTAAAGGAAAAATAACAACATTATTTGAAATGTCATTCAGTTGATGCAATTGTAATTTGACAAATATAAACGTGTTGACATAATATTTTGCAACATATGCCACATTAAGAATTAAGATCTCATGCATTCAAACTTTGGACCACAAAGCACTTAAATGCTTCGAACAATCATTTGTCAAAGCGACACTGATGTTCGAATATTATTGACAAAACTATGTGTAATATAGATTCATCATCAACAACACGTATCTTATGTACAAGTCTCGTTTGATATTTTCAGATAACAGTGACAATATACAGCTGCTAATGACAAAAACTAAAAATACAAATATTGCCATGAACACATTAAACGCACTTCTTTCGTATTTATGAATGCATGTGAACTCCGGGTATTTTCAGACCAATATACAGTATTTTCAGCGGCATTAACTAATCTTCAAAATATTCATGTGAAATTGTGTACTTACTGGGATGTAAGATGCGTTGACGTAATCCGAGTGAGGGTCATTGTCAATTTTGTCTAGCACAACTAGGGAAGAATCATCTGAGTTTGAGAAAAAATAAATAAGTAAAAAAAGTCTGTGTATAACCCAAAGAATGTGCAATGCAAGTATAGAATATAAGGCTGTTTTGTGTAAAAGATGTGCAGTTTATGAAGAGGGTGACATTCTACTTTAACCTATAGGGATTTCATATGGAAGGTTGTGTGTTTTATATTATATAGTTTTAAAAAATTATATGAAATGTTTAACGTTGTCCATAATATTACCATATATAATGTCTGTCTGGATGACAATTACAGTGATTCTAGATATAGCTTTTACTTCTGCTGATCAGAAATCAAAGTGGCTTTTCATAATTTGGTCCTGGGGTTATGGGGTTATACCTGGTGCATAAGTTAATCCTCCTTCGCGGATATACACTAATTTAAAATGAAACATTTGCTCCCTTCTTGGGAGTTGTTATCGGAAATAGGGCATGAGTTGCTAGCCTGTACAACGAGCACTAGAAGCAAAACGCCATCATGGCCATACTGTGTAGTTGCTAGTTAAGTGTGGATTAATTGATATGTGGTCATTTTCTTAACAAAACAAACGATATACAGCAACAAACGTAAAATATAAAATGGGTTTTACTCACAAGGTAGGATGTTTTTGTATCGATTCTTCTTAAAGTTATGTTCATTTTCAGCAACTGTTATTGGGTAGCCTGTTCCATCCGGAAGCGCCTGATATTAGAGTAGAATACATTAGAATAAATTAACATACACTTTAAAAAAACTGAAATGCTATCTCAACATTTAAAAGGGTCGAGGAGTGACCACACTTGCTCAATGTTGTCCGAATGTACTTTTAAGTTCAACTTACGTTGAATGAATAATGTGTCACAGATGTGTTTTCTTCTTGTTATAATCTCAAGACGGTGAAAGAATTGACAATTCAAGTTCCCATAGGAGATGAAAAACAGACAATTACTGTATACTTATTACGTGCTTCTAACCGTTGCAAATACATTGCACAGAGATGAAATCTTTGGACACATTCACCTCTACACGGTCTCTAGAGGTGATAATTAGGCCAAAATATCGCAAAGTAGTCCTTTACTTCTGTTACAAACGTCCAATGGAGATGGGTCGCAACTCGCCTTAGCGACCGTAGAATTGTTTTGCACCCTGGACTTTTGCGTACTGAGGTACCCGATGTTGTATCGTAGTGCGAATAGGAGAAGAAGGGTCTTATGGGTCCCAAAACACTGTACTTTAAGGTACAAAGCAATTATGAAGAGAATATGAAGGCCCATAATCGTCCACTTATACTGACAGAAAAAAATAATGGAAGAAAGCACTAACAATGTGCTATATATGCAAATCAATGTAACAAAAAATAACTCAAGGGGTTTGTGAGGTCCCAAAGCACGATGTTTCAAAAAGAACGGTCCCAAAATGTATGATGGTCCTGACCTCAGCCATCGTGACTGCTACATTTGGCCGCCTCCTTTGACAGGAGAATAACTTAAAAAGTAATCTGTGCAAAAACTAGTTTTGTTTTTATGGGAGAATAAAATGGGTTTTGTACTCACACTAAATTCCTCAGCTAGTCGTCCAGATCGTCTGCTTGTTTGTACATACTGAGGGAACTCGGAGACAGGGATAGCTTTCGGAGTTACAGATTTGAGAAACGGCTTCGATGGTTTTCGTGTCTGTGCTTCAGGGATAGGTGGTTTATATTGTGGTTCTACGGCAGGGATCGGTTCTGTATCCGTGGTCGTAATGCTTACTTTGTCTTCTTGTTGCTTGTAGTGCATACCCAGGTCAACATCTGGAAACGCATGCAAACGTATAACATGGTAAAGAACAAATTTATGACCTCCGCCAGAGGTCAGCAACTGTTTTCGTTGCTGCCCAAGAGGCTCTTGTACAGAAGAAAAGCCACTGCGAGACACCAAATTTTCTTTTGAACGCATTAATGGTTAGTGACATGATTGGGAACACTTGAAAATGCCTCAAGAACCAAATGAGTTGAAATATATACCAATTATACACTAGCTGGAGTGGATCTCCCACCTGGGAGGATTTGTCTATAATTTATTTACTTAAGGAGAATCAAGCAGAAACATAGGAGTATTTTAATTTTATCCGGGTACGAGAAAAATAAGCCCCATAGAGAGCCACACAGCAGGTTTCCCTGCTACGAGTGATATTGACATTGTCTATTTTAGAATGAGTCAAAGTTTGACTACAAGATTTGCCCAGGAGAATCCTTGCATAGTTTACTTGATTCTAGAGTAGTTTCAGCCCAAGTTGAGGACTACCCCCAATCGTGTCATTTACATTTCATTACATCACACATTCAGAATGAATTGGTTTTGCCATGTTCCTCCTTACTTTCATTCCCAGATACCCGCATTACAATATGACCACATCTAATGAAAGAGTGTTCATGCAATGTTTTTGCAGTACAACACTTCTTCTACTCCGAACAAAATGTGCCAATAGCCAACAATATTGTTAACATTATTGAATCCATTAATTTATTGCAGTTATTTTGTATATTTTTTGTATTCTATGTATATACCGTACATGTTTTACATTATGTCTTTGAGAATACTACTTTGCTGTTGGTACTTACGCACTTTCAAAATCATTGTGAGTTCTATGGCCATATCTTTATTATATTTTGTGAATTCTTTTTTAACAGAGACGAATGCATAATCAATGTAATGATTTCTTTCCAATTATTCAACCAGCTGCAAATTTTCGTAAAATACGTTTGTTTGGTTTTCTACATTAACTTTTTACAGATTTTTTTAATTATTTGTTAGACTACTAAGGATGGGAAGTCCCGCTATATTATGTAAAATGTGACCGCCAGCATACAGAAGCACAGACATGAGACATACATTATCTATCAACAGAATTGAATAGGCCTACGGTATGAATATGAATGATACGGTAATTAAAGAATACACGATTAACCAATGATTTCCATGACAATATTCATACCTTCAGTTGCATTATTGTCGTAGACTGTTTTCGGAAAACTGGTGTCCGTATGTGAAGCAAGACCTGGACATTTCCCCTGTGGCTCCTCTCTGTTGTACAAACGGATATGAACGATGAAATCAATAAATACAAGAAGTATTATTCGTATCATACGGTAGGTACTATTGCACACAGAGTATTATTATGCCAATGGGATTCTTTTATAAAAAACGGGGAAAATCATGGAAAATGTACAAGGTGGCAAACACGGAATTCAAATGAAAGCAAGTCTTGATATTACAAAATACAATACGGGAAAAATGGAAACTATTATACAAAAATCAATAATAATGATGCAGTGTTCTTTTTACAGTTAAACATTTTCCTTGTTGATTGTTTTCTTTCACAAACATGAAATTTGATGTTTACGACACAGAACAATATTAAAGAACAAGGGAAACATATGACCCCAGTGTATAACAATTGGCTCATATAACACAATGATTAATGTCGTACGTCATATCTCATGATACCCACAAATATTTGTAGTTTTTATTTATTAAACAATGCGACAGTATGTACGATAGGTAATGACAATTCATTATTATGTTGTTGAGATTTGACGAATCAGAATTAATTCTTCCGAATATTGTTGGCCTGCGATGGAATAAACAAATTCCGGATACTCTATAGGCCTAGTTAAAAACTGCCATTGTAATTTCAACTCAGAAATAACAGGTCAATTGCTTAAAAGGGTAATCATCAACCCTATCCTTTCAAAGAGAACAAGTATGAAGAATTCTTCCACTTGTTATCACGTTGACTAGGCTGTTGACTGCCGCGGGGCAACAATAAGCTACGCGCATGTTCTGGCACGCGTCACA
>JZLH01S0558068.1:106892-126783 GCA_001188425.1 Eucidaris tribuloides
GCGGGGGGGGGCACGTGCACCCAGTGCACCCCCCCCCCAGCCTACGCCCTTGAATACAGGACTTAACCTGGTTTACCTGGGCAAAGCAATGGAGGACGACTGGAAAAAGTGGAAGTCCATGGCCAAAATGATTTCGACAGTGGTTGACCATGAGTAAGTGAGTGAGTAAATGAGTAAGTGACAGGATATCGAAGAGTCTGTACTTTGGACCTACCTCCTTCGTCGTCTGATGACCACAAGAATGACAATTATAAGAATGATGATAAGAAACGCAGCAGCAATACCGCCACCAATAGCAGCAGCTGGTGGTCCGACGGGTGGAGGATTCCCTCCAGAGACGGTGGTCAGGGTCGTTGGTAGCACGGTTGATGGCGCTGGAGTGGTTGCTACGTTGCCAAATTATAAACAGAATAGATGGAAATTAACTTAAAACATCTTTGACACACTTATTCATAACCCTCGACTCGGCAGGCCCTACCCACACCCTAAATCAGCATTCGTCATGTTTAATCGCCGGGGGAAGGGGGGGGGGAGGTCAAGTTCTCTAATTCGTTTTGTAACAATGGTACTGCAAGAGTAAGTGTTTTTTGTATTCGTGTTTTTCAAGAAAAAATATATATAAGTTTTGGTAGAATTTGGTAAATATTAATGGCGATACTAGGCTCGTCATAATCCAACTTATTCTTGCTAATATTTTCGCGTTGATGCTTTGCATTGAGAAAGGGGTTTTCATTTTATAGCATTCCGTCACGCTCAGCTGCAGAAGTGGATGTATGGTGTCTAAAGGATTTTTAAAACCCAAAACACTACTTATTCTTGCTAATATTTTCGCGTTGATGCTTTGCATTGAGAAAAGGGTACACTTTACTTTCATTTTGCTCTGGAAATATTTCATTAGACAAGCACGGTCCCGAAGTCCTGGACCCACACGTGGTGTACGCAACACATTATTAAGATACTTACGAATCGCGATTGTCATTGCAGTTATTTCCAGTCCTTGCGCTCCTTCGCCTCCAATTCCTTCTCTAATGGTGGAAACACTCAACATATATTCAGTACCGGGCAAGAGACCCGTCACATTGTACTCCAGTGGATCGCTATCAGACGTAGTGTTTGTCCCCTGTGTCATCATGTCATAGCCCGCATCTACCCAGGCCTTATCAGGCAATCTATAGTAGACCTTGTAGCCGACGATGGGACCTTCACCCATGTCCGTGGATTCATCCCATTGTGCCCAACGGATAACAACATAGTCCAATCCAACGTCCGAGACATTCGGTTGTAACGACAGAATCGGCAGAACTAAAGTATGCACACATAAATAGTCAATTTCACAAGTTTAAAATTACCTTCTTGTATCGAAATTCACTAGATCTATCAATGAAGCACCAAATACAGTGTACCACCATCAACTATTAATGAAGTCCCAAATATAGTGTACCACTTAAATTGCGTACAGTGAGAGAACTATTGTTGAAATCGAATACCTAAGTTCCAAACTTGAGTCCATCAGTAGCATCATGGTGCTAATTTGGCTTACATTAACGACTAGATGCCGAATCTAAATCTGTCAGAAATTGGACTTGAGTTTACTATCTACTCGGAAATGTTGGTAATGTTGTTCATCATATCACACTTCCATAATGAAACATCGGGGACACTACATTATTTTCTTATTCAGGGATGAAATATCCAAGCTTTATTAATCTATTATTCATTACTCATATTCGTATGATTTGCAAGATTTTTTTCTTATTGTTTATACTATCTTCTGATTTTATTGTCATGTCGTCTGTTTTGTGTGAGTGAAATAAATAAATTCAATTCAATTCAAAGTTCAATTTCGAAAATAACATTATTTAATTCACAACAAACTCTATATTACTGTAAGCCATCAATGTCGGTATTGTGATGGAAATACTGTACGTCATATTTTGATGGGCAAAATAGATATTACTAAACATAATTCTTTCTTTCTTGTTATTTTTATTTATTGGTAATTAAATATGTTATTGATTTGTTATGTATTGGTGAAAAAAAGATAATCTAGCAAATGTTTACAAACATGGGGAATAAATGTACACACGAACATCACGAAGAAGCACAAATTCATAACTATTTTCTTTGTGGCTCAGTACAGTTTACACGTCTTATTTCTTATTCGTATCAAACATTTTATCGAAAGAGTGGATTTACTCACCATAATGACTCGTCTGAACTCTAATATAAGCAAACAAAGAACCATCACTAGGTTCGCCCAAAAAACAGTATATAACTTCACCGTCATTGAGATTTTCAACAATAAATGTGGTAGCTCTAGTTTGACCACTAACGGATGTATTGTTGTAGGAGACGTCTCTCCTTCCCGTGGCCACATCACCGACGGCTATCTTGATTTCCTCGGGTCCAAGGGGCTGACTCATGTCAGTTGTGACTGAGCAGAAAAACATGGCTCGTCCGGGATTGGTTTTGCTTGTTGACGTTGCGAAGCGATCTAGCAAAAACATAATAGACTTACGTAATACATCTAGAAAGTATTTGTGAGCACGCAGACATTATTTATGTTGTCTTTTCATATCATCATATAATCTAAATAAAGTTCGGGAGTTTGCATCAACTTTTATGCCATCAATGTTAAATGTATATGTACGTTTTTTCGAAATTATAAAACTCACTGGAACAAAGCAGGTGGAAATTAATGTAAATTACAAAAAAAAAAAAAAAATGTAATAGAGCCTGGAGCTTGATACTTTTACAAGGAAATAGTTGACTCTAAAGCGTATTACATGACACGTTGGTCTGGGACTACTGAAAGGATTATGGCTTCAATGTGACATGACTGGAATTATGTGGACATTCCATGTAATTCGGGAGAATTATACGAAAAAAGGTTATAATCTTTGCCAGAATGATAGGAGTAGCATTCAAACATATTTACACATAACATTATTCCACTGTTGGTGTGTCCGATGAGGGTGACATGAGATATTTAACGTATACTGACCAACCTGCTACCCTTTGGAACGCACACAAATCATAATGTGTTTACCGCAAAATAAATATTTTGTGCCTTATAAACGTAGAATTTATCTGGGCTTTTTCATTAATATATTATCTTGATTTAATAAACATGCAGCTTCGGTAGACACCTAAAGTAAATACCAATGATAACGAGGATGCCAAAAAGAAATCAAAAGTTTAAGCTGTTGGTGTATCCATGTAGATTGTAATTAGTGTTTGCGTACAACTACTGGTCATAAATCCATCAGTGTATAGTTTTAATCAGGGTTTTTCCCCAATAACCGGGGTGGCCGGATATGCCTCTTTCTTGCAGCAATCGCTTTCACACCATCGTCATCTCAAACCAATCCTCTTAAGGTCCCCTTCCACCTGCCTTATCCATATCTTCGGCAGTCGTCCTCTCTTTCTTTGTTCATTCCCTCTAATCTCCAACATTTTTATCAGAACGTGATCATCATTCCTAAATTCTCAACAAGTGCTCGTGCCACCGCATTCCATTAACCCTTGCCAGCTGGGCCACCGATTCCTCCAAACCAAGCATCTCCATCAGGTCCTCGGTATTCTTCTTTCCATAAGTTTCATACGACACATCGCTCTCACCATTACTCTGTCGTCCTTCTAAAGATTGCCATCTCGCTTTTCTTAAAGCACTATATATTGATCCCATACAACAATACAAATCTCACGCAACTCCGATAAACATTTCCTTTCGTTTATGTGGAAAACCAATCCCTACAGTAAATCCCCGTATTCCCTAAACTTTACCGATCCAAGTCTTGTTCTTTCTTGTTGTCACAGTTGCTTTACACATGCCACATGCATTCACCATATCCCACAGATAAGAAAACTCTTTCACCGTTTTCACTTTGTCACATAACTCGTCCACCGATTCCACAATCTCTCTAGCTCTCTTCATCCACAGATAAAAAACAACTCTTGCCAGACTTGGGGTATTCTCTTCACTTCTGCCATGAATCAATTTTTCACATTTCGTAAACAACACTTGAATTTTCCATTTAGTTGGGTCATCTGGAGAACTTCCGTGACCGTTGAGCGCGAAGGTCCGTTTCTCGGTGGATTTGTCTTCTTAGAGGTCTAAATCAAAAATTTAGCGGGTATGCCAGTTGTAAAAGTGTGGGCGGAATTCAGGAGACCCAAAAATCCAAAATGGCCGCCGGCGGCCATTTTGAACAATACATTATTGGTTGTTTAGCCTACGGCGCTGCTCAGAATATTGATTCTGGGGTTTTCGAGGTCAAGAAATCTAAATCCGAGGTCAGTTTGATGATTTGACTTAGTCTTGCCCGTCAAATCCATGATGGCTGCCAATTTGGGGGTCACGAAGGTCAAATGTTCAATGTCATAGTATAGGCTTAATATTGGGCTATAATAAAAGCTCTGATTACACTGAAATCAGTGATGGGCAATTATGATATTCGAAATGTATGCTTAGTATTCAGAGGAAACATTTTGTCGCACATATATTTACCCCAAATCCAAAATGGCCACCGGCGGCCATTTTGAAAACTACATTTTCGTTAGTTTTCCAACAGGTAGCTCAAACTTAGGGTTTGGGGGTTTTAATGGTCAAAGAGTTCAGATTCAATGACGATTTGATGATTTGAAATAGTTTTGGCTCTCAAATCCTAAAAAGTTGGCGATTTGGAGGTCACACAGGTCAACTCTCAAACTCCACACTCTAATGAAAGCCATGATAACACTAAATAATGGCTTTATATTTCATTTCCCAATTTATCCGTTTTGGTAACAGCATGCATCATTGAACTGAGGCAGTATATAAATAGTGGATAAAAGTGATGGGGTTTGTGGAAATGACCTAATGAACACGCTTAAATTAGCTGGGCACAAATTTGACCTACTCATAATCAACTACTCCATGTATGGTTACAATAGTGTACATTAGTGTTTTTGCCCGAAGTGTGTTCGTTAAGACACACTGCCCAATGATTAACCAACCCTCTTTACCCAACATTTTACCAACTCCTATTTACCCAAACTTTAACCAATTCATTTTTAATATTTTGACTAAAAGGCCCAAAAGGACAATCACCCAATTCTATAGAATTGCTGAGCAGCTCAACCAACCATTGCTCAACTCTTAGGTCAGTCGCATTGGGATATTCGTGTGCAATTTTTAGTCTGATAGTTGGACTGGATAATCATGAACCTGGCTTACCTGTATCTGCCCTGATCTGCCCAACCATTGAGTAAATGTAACGGTGCTGATGTATTGCATAATCACTGCCTGACTATTTGACTTACCTGTGGTGGTGGTGGTGGTGGTGGTTGCACTTAATGGCGACCCCAGTCAAATTAGACTACTTACGCCAAAAAACTACTGAAAAGTTCTAAAAGTTCTAACAAAATCTGCGCTCATGTTCGCCTGTAGGGGCAGTTGTCGCAGTTATTATTGGCTTATATTTCGCCGTTTTTGGAGTAACTATATTTTGGAATGGTATTTTTCACCATTATGGTAGTTGTTTTATACGGCTTATTTTGGTTTTGCCGTTTTTATTAAGTACTTGGATATTTTTAAGGCTTATGAACACCATTTATAATGAAGCTTTAATGCTTGGAAATATTACGGCTTATAATACGCCGTTCTAAGTACTAGTACTTATCTACGGTAGTTGAAAAAGTAGAGAGATAGAAAAGATTGGATAGGGGGATTTCTTTCATTTTCATTTGGGAGTTCATTCCATATGATGCCGCCACCACGATCTCTCGGAGGCGGAGATAAACACAACTTCTTGTTTTTAAGTGAGACTGTTAATAATGAAGAATCCAAACCTGCTAGTATGTTTATCATATATATAGTGTTCTAATAAAATCATCAGAAATGTCATGGTTATAAACTGGTGCAATTTCTTAATCTTATGAGGAAAAGGGGACTTTCTATGAATAAATGGATGTCTTAGATCTGTAATTCTTTCTTTAATCGTCTGAAGAAACAAAATTATAACTACATGAGAAACTAAGAAAATACAATAATTATCGATGTAAAAAGTACAGAAAAAGCAATTCTTGGGTTTGATTATGATCGACATAAAACATGTATTGATCGATGCAGTTTATTTGGGATTTACCCAATGATATGGGTAAATATAATTTCGCGTATATAAGTTTTCCCTATGGTAAAGTACTATTTCTCACACAATATTTGGTAAATTATTGACCAAGCATGTAACGTTTGCTCAAGATTACCCAACTGTATGAATAAACTTTGCCCATAATGGTTGATTAGAACATGACCAACAGTTGAGTAAGTTTGAGTCACACGAATTGGTCAATGTTGCCCAACTAAATTTACCCAACTTTTTAAGAGTGAACGAATTGATTGGTATGCATAGTTTTCCAATAGAAGACACCGCTTAATAACAGATTACAGTCGGGCTATTACAAAGTTCAAATTAGGCTAGTTCTCAACTAATCGTACAAACAAGTAGTATTATTCATGCACAGAAACAATTATTTTGTACTCATTATGCATAACATATTCCTATTAGTGTGTGGTTACTCAAGTGCAATGTTAATACACTTCAATAAATGTTGGAAATTTTATGACGATAATGTCCTCAAAGACTGAAAGACATTTGAAATGCCAGATGTGGTAACTTTAGACACTGCCCACTCATGGATAAAGTAATATGTATTTGGGTGAAGTCTAGTTACTTGACGATGCATATCCATCGAGCGTATGCCATGGTGTGACGTCCGTCGTCTGGCGTTCATCACCTAGCGTCCGTCGTGGCGTCATCCGTCCACTATTTCAAAATGCTTCTTTTTCGTCATTTCTTGTCCGATTTCAACATCGGCGTAAATCCGGTCCGAGGAGTGGGGGTGGATGATCGATGAAATTTCCAAATTTTGGGGAAAACCCAAAAATCAAGGGCTATTTCTTGAAAAGGGGACACCTAGCCACAACGTGCAAAATACCACTATCTCTACCCTAAAATGGGCATGTAGCTTTTATGGTGATTACATTTCAGACCTTTCACGTAATGTGTTTCTCGATCTTTTGCTGTAATATAAAAACAGTAAATATCATAGCATTAAATTTTGCAGTTGGGTTTTTCATGGCCTATATCAATGTACGAGCGAGCGAAGCGAGCGAGAAAATTTTTAGGACCTGTGAGAATGCATAACATCTTATAAAAAAATGGAAAATGTTTCTGAAATGTCTCACATTCAGAGACTGAAAAGACCTTGAAACATAATATATCAAATATTAATGCGAGCAAGCGTAGCGAGCGAGCCTGAGAAAAATTAAAGTAAGTTGCTCTAACTCGTTTCAAATTTGGGTCACCAATTAAAGAGGAAAAGGGGGCATTTTAAGAACTAGTATCACTTAACAAAAGGCGGTAGCGACAGGTAAATTAGAACAAGTGCCTAATAATTATGAGAAAGGCCATCGTCACATCGTCACAGGGGAGGCATATCAGAGGTGGAAAAATTGACAATTGTTTTAAATGAAAAGAAAACGATTGGGCTCCTTATGTCATCACGTGAAAATATCTGAGTTTGTTTTCTACTTTTTGTTGATAATAAGATGTTTCCTTAGGCCTACATTTTGCGTCATCTGCACTAAATAGGGATATGAATATAATGCCCATTTGGACCAATAGAAAACACTTAAGACAAGTAATGAACATGAATGAGAGATATTAAACTGGAAATTATCGTTAGCATTTAAAAATATATAAGTGTTAGTAATAATTGAATAAACACAAACAATACTTAATGTGGAGGTATATTTGTACAGATCACCCCCCCCCTTCCCGAAAAGTGGTGGGATATATCCCCCAATCCCCCTCCTCCCAATTTACGACAGTGTTCTTTAATTCGGGCAGCTGAGATTGCTGGTCTCTGTCTGCCAAAACTCTGAAACTAACGTTTTGAAAAAAAAATATAAGTTAAAAGTCGGAGGAACTACACATTTCAAAATGAGTGTTTATAACTATATAATCATGCAGTGGAGAATACCTTTGAACAAAGGCCATACGCAGGAATCTTTTGGGCCGAAAATGTTCAAATTATTAAAGGAAAGTGTAAGCGAGGGAGCGAAGCGACCGAGCCAGGAGCTTTTTTAGAATTAAAATTGGACGATCTCAAGAATTTTAAAGGCATTTCAGGAGAAATTCTCACTATGTAGCAAGTTTATCAATGATTAATTGATAAAAAAAACATATATTTTTTTCATGAAAAGTGTGGGGGGATGATGGTACAGGCCATCCTCCCGCCTCGGAAAAAGGGGGGGGGGAGGGGGATATAACCCCCATCCCCCGGGATTTACGGCAGGATTTCAATTCCGTTCACTCTATATACGATAGCACTAGGTGGGGATTCAAAAGTTCTATACAGAATTTTGAAATTCATTGAATATGCTAATTTATGTGCATTTTTCTAAAATCACAAAAAAAGCTTCTGCTTTATTAGTAAACCAGTGTTGGTGTTTTTTAATCTGGTAGAGCTACATAAAGTAAACCGAATAACCTCTACATGAAATTCTGCAATTTGTCAAAAAATATTTATGCTAATTTATGCGAAATCTATTCGGAAAAAACTGAAAATGCTTCTTCATTATTTTGTCAACGGATTTTGATTTTTTTTTCGTCTGGTATAGAACTACATGAGGTTCGTCGAACGTCTACACAGAAATTTGAAATTTTGACAAGAAAATTCTCTGCATTAATGTACATGTATGTTAAATTTATTCGAAAATCACAAAAAAGGTGCTTCTTTTCCTTTATTTGTCAACCAATTTTTTGTTGTTGTTGTGTGTATGGGTGTGTGTTTCATCAGGTAGAGGTGTAGAGCTACATGAAGTGCATTAAACTGCTGCACAGAATTTTTAGATTTTGTCTCTGATAGTACTTACGCTAATTTATGGGACATTTATCGACAATCACAAATATGCTTTTTCTCCCTCATTTGTCGAACGTTTTTTCTTTCTTTTATATCTGGTAGAGGTTCATGAGGTACACAGACTTCCTTTGTGGAATGTTAAAATTTTATCCAGAGAATAAGTTATTCTAATTTATGCAAAATTTATTTGAAAACCACTAAAAGTGCTTCTTTCCTGCAATTTTCGATTTCCAAATACACTTGTTATTTAATCATTACAGTTACCCTGGTGAAAATTCAAAAAATTGCTTGAATTTCTTTACCAGATGCCAGATGAGCACCACATCACTGATGTGCTTGTTATTTCTGTAGAAATATAATGAATTTACCCTGAATTTATTTCTAACGATAAGCACAAGCAGAATGCTACCGTCCATCTAGGTCTGTTGATTCTCATTCACTTTCATCACTGAAGTGTATAAACATACACCAATACGAATATATTCTGCTTAATCGGCCAAAATATCTGATTCAGTGCCTTAATAATACAACTTAGTATGATTAGTTGAGAACTCATTTGAGCGTTTGAATTGAGTAATGTCTGTTTCTAGAAAAATTATTCATACCCATCTATTCGTTCATTGGGTCATTTCCACTAACCCCATCATGATCCACTATTTACACACTGACTCAGTAAAATGATGCATGCTGTTACCAAAACCGATAAATTGGGAAATAAAATACGAAACCTTGAATTCATTGTTATCATGGCTTTCACTAAAAGTGTGGAGTTTGATTTTTTGTGTGAATTTTATAAGTTAAAATTCAAGAATTGACCTTTGTGACCTCCAAATCGCCAACTTTTTAGGATTTGAGGGCCAAAAACTAGTTCAAATCATCAAATTGTCATTGAATCTGAACTCTTTGACCACTAAAACCCCCCAAACCCTAAGTTTGAGCTACCTGTTGTAAAAACTAACGAAAATGTAATTTTCAAAATGGCTGCCGGTGGCCATTTTGGATTTGGGGTAATTATATGTGCGACAAAATGTTTCCTCTGAATACTAAGCATACATTTCGAATATTTTAATTGCCCATCACTAAACTCAGTGTAATCAGAGCTTTTATTATATAGCCCAATATTAAACATATACCATGAAATTGAACATTTGACCTTCGTGACCCCCAAATTGGCAGCCATCATAGATTTGACGGGCAAGACTAAGTTACATCATCAAATTGACCTCGGATTTAGATTTCTTGACCTCGAAAACCCCAGAATCAATATTCTGAGCAGCGCTGTAGGCCAAACAACCAATAATGTATTGTTCAAAATGGTCGCCGGCGGCCATTTTGGATTTTTGGGTCTCCTGAATTCCGCCCACACTTTTGCAACTGGCATACCCGCTAAATTTTTGATTTAGACCTTTAAGAAGACAAATCCACCGAGAAGCGGACCTTCGCGCTCAACGGTCACGGAAGTGCACCAGATGACCCAACTAATTACCCTCCTCCCGTAAATGCCACATGGATCTACCTTACTCACTCTCAAATGCCTCATTCCATTTGTGAAGATTACCTCAATCCCTCCACTGACTCCCTCACCAGAACCAGATCGACATACAGCATCTCACTCATCAATCCCTCTCTTGGAGTCTACGTAAACACGTCAATCACGTTTGCAAACACCAGTAGTGACAACACAGATCCTTGATGTACACCAACTTTCACCAGAAAACCCCTGATACAGCTCTGATTCCAACTCTGACTCTTGTCTTCTCTCCTTTGTACAAACTCATCACTGCTCTCACTATTGCCTCAGGTTGACCTCACTTTCACATCGCCCACTCCATCACCTTCGGAGCACAAGCCTATATCGAATGCCTTCTCAAATAAAAGAAATAAGCATATATCCAACTTCTCTTTATTTGTGAATTACTCGTGCAACCGCCCCGTGATAAACATTCTTTGATTAATTTTCCTGGCATAAACCCAAGTTTCATCTCGTCCAGTTTCACGAATTTCCAAATTTTTTTCATGAACACTCTTTCCACGATCTTCATCGCATATTCCAGCAGCTTCACTGCTCTACTCGCCACACTCATTATATCCCCTTTCATTTAAAAATTGGTGCCACCACATTAATCTCCCACATATCCAGCATTCCTTTTTGATCAAGCACAGCTCCCTGACAGAGCTCCATCATCACAGTAATCCCTATCTCCTCGCTGTAATAATACTTTGTTTGTTTGTTTGTTTGCTTGCTTGTTTGTTTGTGTTACTTCATTGGGCTGGTCAGGCCTCTAGACTACAATAACGTGAGAGGACTTCATTTGAATAAATGGAAATCTAATCATCAGCTTTATTAACACAACAGCGAGCCTGCCCTGAAAGCACCACTCTAAAATTAGCAACAAAACAAGCTTCATCTACGGTAGACATGAACATCTTTCCTGGGCCCTGTTTCATAAAACTTGACACCATGTCAACTTGCCAGTTTAGTGGCAACTACCATGGCAACAGTGCTTCACAGCCAATCAGAGCCCTGGATTTTTACACAAATTGAAGTAGAATGGCAAATTGATATGATGTCAACTTTTATGAAACAGGGCCCTGGACTTACCAGTCTGGCATTTGTCCCCCATCCATCGTGGATGACACTTTGACGAGTTACAGGATCCTGTCACTGAATTGCAGTCTGCCGCTCCACCGGAGCAATGACAGGTCTTCGAACAGGAATCAAAACATCCTGAAACTAAACAGATTGAAATTTAGGTAAAATGACTTGGTAATCCAACCTCCAATCTAAAACTAATTTATGTCTTCGCTGTTTCTAAATGCTGCTTTCTTACATCATTACAATATTTAATTAAATAAATCAATATTTTATAACAGGTTGTAGAAAGTTAGCATTGTATGTAGTTGGGCAAATGGGATACATAGATATAAATACATAGATATGAAGAGATTAAAAACTACAGCTCAAACTTACACAGTTTGCAATTATCTGTCAGTAACATTACGTCGGTAGTGTACCCTGTAGCGCATACACCCCGAGACTCGATACAATATCCAGTAGCCTTCTCACAAGCCCCGTTATCAAGACAATTGCACTTTTCTACACAGTTAACACCATAGTATCCAACAAGGCACGTCGACGGTACTGTAAGGAAAGAGAGAAATTCATCCCAGTTAGAAACACAGCATGTCGTCTTCCGCATGACATTGACAACAGTTACTTTCTCAAATAATACAACGGAAGGTTTGAGAGCTAAATATTTTGTTGGCTTTGGTTTACCTTGACAGCCAGGTCCCGACCAGCCAGCCTCACAATTCCCTGGACATTGTCCTGTGAAGCGATTACAAGATGATCCCTGAGAGCAGTGACAGTCTTGGGCACAGTCGACACCAAACTTCCCTGCTGTACATGCTAAGATGCATAAAGAGAATTGAGGTAAAATTGTTCAATTGAAGTGACATACAATAAGATATCATCCTTATACATGCAGAACAAAATGCAGCTCTATAGGCATTGCAAAATTATTTGCACCTTCGCACTTTAAGAGTTAAACATTGAGAGTTTAATTTTCACTTTGTTAAATTTTCTTTGAAGAAATAACCCTAAAGTATAAATGTTTAAGCGCATTGATACATCCTAGTGATGTGAAATGCGCTATACAAAAGCTACGTATTATTATTATTATTACATTAAATTTTATTGCATATCACACACACGCACGAGCAAAAAAGAAATACATATATCAAAGATTATGATATTCCAACTAATCGAGCGCAGTACGCAAGCTGTATAGTAAGTTAGGTCGTGATCACATTACACATATGTGGGTTCGTACCTAGGTAATGAAGTGGTGTCGATCCACATTGTGTTCGCGTTCACACTACCGCAATAATCCACATCGAAAGTGAGTTATGACGTAAGTGGCGCGAATCCACTTACCCGGATGTTAGAATGACCCGGAAGTGAAGCGCCGTTACCACGGAAACAAATTGAATGTCGGCATATCCAAGATGGACGACACTGTGTTTGCCGCTGTGTCGTATTTGCACACTGCATTTAGCCGTAGAAATCGCATTCGCCGATCTCGTGCAAAATTTAGATTGCGACAAATGTATGCAATATATGATTCTTTCATTGCCATCTATCAAAGGCAAATGCTACTCCGCTTGATTGTTACAGCGGGACTGATTTTTGCGTGCTGACAAATACGCAGCCGAGGGAGTGAATGGAGGCTAAAAGCCCGTCCTTGGCGTTAAGTCACTCCGGATATAGTTGATCGATCCGATGACTCCACATATTGCTTCACATATACGAATTTAACTCACTCTCCTAGGGTCGAAACTATCAATCAGGTAGTTTTCGATCCACATCGTGGGATGTGGAGTCATGTAGGTCAAACCCACATTGTTTTGTGTTCACATCAGTGGGAAGGTTTTCGACTCAGGTCGACTCCCTGTCACGATCAATGTGCTAGTGTGATCACGAAAAGGTGCTCAATCCCCTTTATTAACTTCGGAGAAAAATGTATTTCTTTGCCTGAGTTTGTACACGCGTCTACGGAAAAATAAAACTCTAACCCGAGGTCGTGGAATTTGATTTCAAATTTTGGACTGTAACAAGATAAGTAGGTATCAAATGTGTTGATGTTAATAACTCATTTCTGGTGAAAATGGATTAAGCCCCTTTTGGAACTAAGCTCTTCATTTGTAGTCTTAAATTCTCACACATATACATGCATATGAAAAACGATTGCAGTTTGACTGTGTCGCAGACGATGTAGGTATGAATATTTATACTTCCGGACCAATTCCGATTTAAATTGCAATGCCTTATGCCTGTCTGTACCAAATCTGATTAGTAGTTAAGAATGGTAACGAGATGAAATCAGATTATTTTTCAAGGCCTCATGACCTTTAACCTTCGACCTTACTTACTTGCATTGCAGTATATCCCGGTATATCCTGAAAGGCAGTTACATCCATAGGGATCTGGTAGACAGAACTGACTTCCCTCACACACAGAAGGCACCTTTCCTGGACCACATTCAAGTTCACATTCCCAACCGTAGCGATTCTGTCCACATGCTTATAAAAGGATGTCAAATCACATTTGATATATATTTGATTGTAATGTGCTCGAAGTTGACATTTCATGTTACTGAGTTAAGGAAAGGAATTATATTGTATTGATAAAAAATAAAATGAGTACTAATCTGAAACCAACTTATTAGCAAGGGTGCCGGTATTTTGGCAAAATTAGGCAAATTTCAATAAGATCTCGCAACATAGTCATTGAAATGGGAAATGAATAACAAATAAGTCTTCATAGTGTGATTTTTTTTTTACATTTACTTGTATATCATTTTGTAGGAGTATCATTCGTCTTTGTTATACTCTCGTAAAAGTAATTACGTTAACGTTTAATTACTTTTGAAGAAATCTACTGCGTGTCTATTTCTACATTCGGTTAACCAGATGTGATGATATCAGATATTTCTTTGTTGGTGTAACTACTAGTTCATTGAAATAAATGAAGACCTATAATGTACCCAAACATAACATCAATGTAGACAAGATATAACAAAACACTATCCATCCATTATCATTGTGATGTAAGTGAAGGATATGGGATGCTTTATAAAGACCTCTCGATACTTACCTGTCAGACAATTTTCTCCCATAAACCCAGGAGGACAGATACACGTCCCTGATTCCTGGTGACAGACACCTCCATTATAACAGTTATCACACACACCAAGACAGGTGGGTGGATCCCATCTTCCTGGAGGGCAGGCTGGGAAGGGAACGGGTGAAGAAAAGGTCGCAGCTAGTAAAACTATGTGATGTGATGTGCACAGAAATAAGTCCCAAAAGAATTGTTGGCATACAGTTTATTTCTACACGGCAAGAAAATGGATAAAGAATGTTTATTACGGCAAACCTTATATTACCGAGTCGCCACAAATACTGCGGTAAGAAGAAAGAATGTCAGTGGATTGTTCAGCAGACGTCCCTTTTCATTGGTAAAATTGTACAGTTTCCTGCCAATCTCAGACCCCCAAAACTCTTACCCATAGCCACAAATACGCGGAATACAGTGTATCTGCAACCAAACCCTTAAAAATTGCGTATTTTAAAGTCAACCAATTCGTGTTGTTCAGTTAAGTAATGAATCGCTCAGCCCTATAAGAAATCCGACCATATAAATAGTATTTGTAGCATATGATGATGCATATGTTGCAGCCATTCGACATTAGGAAAATAAACTCTCGGTCCACTGTTTACAAAGGCAATTTTAATCAGAGACAATACTGAAGTTCAGAAGAAAAGCAATTACATTGATCATCTTCATGAAAATTCATTAAAATTCACAATAATGACGTATCGGTAACCAAGAAGCATGATCCCGCGCGACCCAATTCCGTCACATCTTAGTAAGCTTTTCCAGCCTACCATCGTCACATCAGGGACAAGTCTAGTATACTTATTTTGTTTCCGTTGATGAGCGAATATTTGCTTCAAAGGGTATCATTTATTTCACCATTACTACAGTGATCAACAAACAATATTGTATACCCTCTTTAATTTTTCTTCACTATCAATGTTTGTATATACCCTTATTGTATTTGGAAAGGTTTCTTGCTTGATGCAATCAAGGATAACACAGCTTATAATCATTATCACGTTGATGTCAAGTGTACCAGTCAAGCTGCTCAAAAACTGCATATGGAAAGAAGTTGTCTATCTCACATTTCTTACCATATACTATTACTCTGATCAAGCTGTATCGGTGGTCACCCAAGAAACCATTCACGTGCGTGCCGTAAACATCGGCATCGTCCGTTGTCGCCGACATTATTGTATGTGTAAGGCTGTCATCACTGACTGATAGTGTTCCTGATGCCAGATCACTGAATCTCCTCCATCTGATGTTGGAGAACATGCGTCGTGCCGTCACATTGAGAGTGATATCATCACCGACATGAAGAGTTTTCGTGAACCTCCCATCGGATGGCTGAAATCTCCCTACAGGAGAAACATATGAAGTCATGCATACATTTCTTTAATAGTCCTTCTTCTTTGTGTTAACTGGGTTTCTTTACAGCAGAGGAAACTCTGATAAAATATAAACTTTTTTCTCAAAAAAATAGTTTTCATCACATTTTTATTGACATAAGGGCAATTGTTTCCTTCTGTAACCACATGACGTCATTTAAAGTTATTACTGTGATATCCATGA
Source organism: Eucidaris tribuloides (assembly GCA_001188425.1). Taxonomy (NCBI): domain Eukaryota; kingdom Metazoa; phylum Echinodermata; class Echinoidea; order Cidaroida; family Cidaridae; genus Eucidaris; species Eucidaris tribuloides. The sequence goes on from JZLH01S0558068.1 coordinate 123,037, forward strand.
CCCTGTGATTACAAAAATATTTGTGAACTATTTTGACCCTTTTCCTTATGACACAGTTGTAAAAAAAATATCAGAATGAAGGGGAATCTTAAAGTATAATTCGTGCATTGCTCAGCAACACCTGCAAAAACAGACTGTGATTTGTGCAAGCAGTAACGATGAGCCCAATACAAAACAAAAATCATAAATAGATATAAGACTAAAGGCCACCGCACGCTACACGACTTACGACTTACGACTGGGAATATGACGTGGATCATATTCCTGAACCCAGCAAAATCGCAAGCCAGTCGCACAACTAATCGTAGGAATTCGGCATGCCAAATAATTACGACTGGTCGTTGCGATTTCGTTTCGACTGAGTACATTCAGCCAATCACGAGACAGTATTAGATGTGCATGAACATGAACAAGCTCGAGCTCGCGCACGAAACTGATTTGATAATTGTGTGATATGGTGTCTCTGAACATAGCTAGAGTGACTGGAGGAAAGTATTGCACTTCACGGACGTTGTGGTCAAACTTTCTGGTAAGAAACTATAACTGAAATACTATAATAATAAAAATAATGATAATAATAACGTCTTATTTACCCAGGGTAGCCACTTCAGTCACGAAGACCTACCAGCGGGCCCCTGGCATAAGCATAACTGTTATTATCACCCTTTCTCTTGTTTCTAGAATGCTGAGCGCCTGGCTTAGAAAGGCCAGAAAGGGTACGCGATTTTTAAAAAGAAAGTCTTTGGTATGACCCGGGCGGGGCTCGAACCCACGACCTTCCGGACCAGAAGCGGACGCTCTACCACTGAGCCAACTATTAATAATTAAAGAAAATTTTTCGCGTGGATAATCTGCTGCGTGCGACGTGTTGTTTGATACCGGTACCCTGCAGTACGGTAGGCACGCGGAGGCCACGCCGATGTTAACGGCATGCATCGCCCGTAGCGGACGATTCGCTACTACTCGCATGTAGCTGGTACGTACAGGGTCGATCAGGCAATCGAAAAAAAATAATTCGAAATGGTTCAAAATTTTAACAGACTAAACTAGCTAACCTTGAAATTCCATCATATTGGATCAATCACTAATCCAAGACTAGGCTATAATGACATGAATTTGATGAAATCTACTGCTACCTAGGCGTAAACAACTGCTGCTGGCGTAGACGGTAAACGGAATAGGCCACAGTCCCGGGCCACATTAAACAGGGTTAGTTTTGACCTAATAACGTTAGATCTAGCCTAGGAATAGGCTAGACTACGTTTTCCCGGTACGTTTTATCGCCATACAGTCCAAGGTACTGTTAATTTTTCTATTTTCTTAAAAAGTAGATTAGGCCCTATTTATGTGAGTTTAACAAAGAAGGTGAAGTAGCATTAGGATCTTGGAAATCGGTGCTTTTTTCTTCTTTTGTTTTACGAACCAGGAGTTTAGCCCGGACCTGTGAATGTAAAATAGGCCTTCAATATCGGTTGTAAATGCTGTTCATAATTAGGCCTACGATGGTTCCATTTTCACATGCCAGGTCTTTCTTTGTCATTTCATGAAAATAAAGTACATTCTTAACTTTTTGTCATTTGCAAGTGATAAGACAAATGCTACAATAAATAAATAATAAAGAGAATTGATCATGTTACGATAATAAATGCGCCCTCAGCGGCGAGGTTGGACAGTTTTTGGAAAATGGCGTTTCGCATGTGTTTTCCAATTTGTGATATTTTAGGTGACTGTTTGTCGTGAAAGAGATGCGATCCGTACCTGTGGCTAGATCGAGGAAACGCCACAAATGGTGGAGAACCCGGGCATGTTAAGTATTAACTGTGATTTCTTGTAAGATATGAACATTAATTGAACAATTATGGCCAATAACAACCATAGTATCAGACCCCCATTTTTTGAGGGATACAATGATCAGAATGCGGAAGAGTGGCTGGACTCGTATGAACGTTATGCGGATTTTGTAGAATGGAACGACAGGAAAAAGTTGACTGGATTTAAGAGCCTTTTACAAGGAAAGGCGGCCCGTTGGCTAAGGGATATAAATGAAATAGATGGGAAGAACGATTATGAGAAATACACATGTCTGAAGGAACAATTTTTGCAGAAATTTCAATTATCTGGCCCACGTAAATTCCAAATGAGAACAGAATTAAATAAAATAAAACAGAAGGTAGGAGAGGACATTGAAACGTACCTGAGCCGGATAGAGAAACTGTTTCACCAACTACAGATCAGCGAAGACAATAAACTACATTACTTTATACAAGGTCTACAAGACAATATACAAGCCCATGTTTTGCGTATGCAACCGGAGAATTTCGAAGGGGCAATCAATGCCGCCCGGGCTGAAGAAGGGGCACAGGTGGTAGAAGCAGACTCTCTTGTTAGCGCCATAGTAGATAAGTTAACAACCAGAGTTAACGCACTCCAGACAACATGTAGCCCTGGAGGTGATGACAAAAAGGAGGTGTATTGCCAACTTTGCCATGAAAGAGGCCACGCTGCAGGCAAATGTCCACAGTTCAGTGCATACCCCCGGCATTTGCAGTCCTCTAACCAGTGTCATCCGTCCTATTCATCGACACAGTGGGCTTCCCCAGCAGGACCGGCATTTTACAGTCAGGGTACACAAGCGACACAAGGCTACAACCAGTGTGGACCGGCTCCCCCGGTGCAGCAGTACTATGGACCGGCTTCCCCGGTGCAGCAGTATGGACCGCCTCCGATGCAGCAATACGGACCGTCAACCCCGAGGCGGCGGTTTGGTTCTCCTCAGCGATCGCCGGCAGGACTACGAAAGCGAAAGGTTGATCTTAGTGAACTCCAGTGCTTTGATTGCTACCAGTATGGCCACTACAGGCGCAACTGTCCGTCGCATGCGGGAAACAACATGTGAACAGTGATAGCGCTGTGAGTTTAGAGGTGCCTACCAGTAACTTACATAGTATAGGCAAAGCGGAAAGTGACGATCGCAGTAATAATCGCCGTGATGATCAGATGGTTGATAAATCCATTCAAACTGATAAGAGAATGGATGAAGTACATGTAAGCCTGAATCCAGAGGATAAGACTGCTAAGATAGCAAAGGTTCATGTAAAGCAGTCTTCTACGATCAATAATTATGTTGATGTACAAATTAAAAATGCTAAATCTGTTGCCATGGTAGATACAGGTGCTGACATCAGTGCCATACACCCAGCATTGTTGCATACGTTTGCAGGAGGTTACAAGCTGCACCCTCCTGAGGATATGGAATACAAATTTATTGAGTTGTCAGTCGGAACAGGGAATGTCATTCTGCCATCAGAAGGCTTAGTTCAGTGCAAGCATCGTGTATTAGGGTACAAAGTTACTTGTAAACTCTATGTTGTTCCAAATTTGAAACACCTATCATTTATTTTAGGAAAAGTTTCTGTGTGTATAATAATGTAAAGGTAAAGTTTTAGGAAGAATAGCATGTATGAATATGGAACCCCTGTGAGAAAAGGTGTTGCAAGGAGAGGTAACTATACCACTAAATCACGTAAGCTGTGCTGATAGCCAGATCAGAGGTGGCTCCTCTCCTGAGGACGTAGAGGAACCACATTGCTGATCACCCATTTGTTTTCCCTGGATTATTGCCCACAAAAATCATTGTCTAAAAACAAAAATGGGGTGTATTCAGTATGGATGGTGGCCAATTTTGGTGATTAACCAATAGTTGTAGCAGAAAGGTGCAGATTTGGCAAATTTACATGTTTACTGCCG